>CAUYUJ010001113.1:2286431-2327981 GCA_963575745.1 Prorocentrum cordatum | reverse complement strand
GAGGAGGAGGAGGAGGAGGAGGAGGAAGAAGAAGAAGAAGAAGCAGAAGAAGAATAATAATCATAATAATAATTATAAGAAGAAGAATAATAAGAAACAGAATAAGAAGAATAAGAATAATAGTAAGAATAATACTAAGACTAAGAAGAAGAGCAAGAATAATAAGAAGAAGAATAAGAAGAATAATAATCATAATAATAACAAGAAGAAGACGAGGAGGAGGAGGAGGAGGAGGAGGAGGAGGAGGAGGAGGGGGAGAAGGGAGGAGGAGGAGGAGGGAGGAGGAGGAGGAGGAGGGAGGAGGAGGAGAAGGAGGGGGAGGGGGAGGAGGAGGAGGTGTTTGTAGACAGCGTCATGACAGGGTGAGAAAGGTGCGCTAGTTCAGCAGTTAGGCAGCAGGCTGATGCTAGGATTCCTGGGAACTCAATTTGCTCCCGCCGACGGGGTTTGGCTCAAGTATTGTTATCCTCAATCCATATTATCATTGCAGCGGAGCCCGCGTTTCGCCCAACCGAATCCAGTGCGTGCGGCCCACTCCGCGAAACGGTCGCTTCCTTGCGATGGCCGCGGCGTCAGCCGCGACGGCCCCGCCGAATCCTTGCACAGCTGACCCAGGTTTCGACGTGACGTTGCCCGAGGTCCGAGAGGCGTGGTGCAACCTGAACACGAACAGATTCGCGGAACTGTGCAATGCCAGTTGCGAGAACAGAGGTTCCAGGTAGGTTAACACGGCGTTCAAGGCCAATCATGAAGTGAAGCAGTTGTGCTCCGAACGCAACGTTACGAGAGGCATCGGAAGAGTAGACAACGACCAGCCGTTCATCATGTTCCAGATGACCTGCAAGATGCGTCCCCTCTTGATATCGGTCATCGTTTGCGACATCTACCGCGAGGAACAGCTCAACAGCCTGAAAGAACACGTTAGCACTGAATCCCGACGTCAAGCGAACGCCTCGTGGAATGTTGCCAAGATCGCGGAAGCCTGGCAGTCTGCGGCAAGGACCGGGTCCGACGGAGGCGGGAGCAAGCCCGTGAGCGAGTGCAAGGCGGTTCGGCAGTTCAAGACGTTCTCGGGCGGCAGGACCATTTGTTGGGTATGGTGCGAAGAACTGTCGAATTCGTCGCCCAAGTAAAGCATGACCGCTGGGAAGCTTTGAATTTTCTGAACAACAAGGCCCATACTATGGATGAGACACTACCAGGTGACGAAGAGGATGGTCTTATACAACCGTGAGTTCGAGGTGAAGGCTCAGCGGATATACCAAGGCGCCACGTACCACGGAAAGAGACGACGCGAAATGGGAATATGAGGTGGACGAGGAAGACCGCGCCGAGTTGGACGAGGACCTCGGATATCTGTTAATCGATACGTAGGAGGGGACGGAGCCCTGCGGAAAGCTCACAGTTCTTTACGAAGGTGACGGTGTAATGGCTTGCCAGAAGATGAGCAAATGTCACTCTGCCGATGCAGTGGGCACACTTCCTGGCAAACTTGACCTGGCAATGAACCCTGAAAGACCCAAGAAGGTGAACAATGTTGCGGAACAGTTCAGGAAGCGGGGTGCGTTGGTGCAGTCTGTGGAGACGCATGGGTCTGCGTACTCGTTTCCAGTGCAAGTCAAGGTTATTGTGCTGAGAAGAATCATGAATTATGCGGGTGATTGGTTCGACGACTGGCGACAATATTGCTGGAAGACGCCAGCGTCGTTGAATCTTGAAACCTACCGAACACTCTTCGCTAAGTGCGAAGATTGGACAAGCCAGAACATAGTTGCCGCTGGTGCAACCAAACAAAGCGACTCCATGGATAGCGGCCCAATTAACGATGCAGATATTGGCGAGTGGGGCGCAGGCGTGAACGAATGCGGAAGCTGCTGGACATCGGCTGTGGAAGACATCGGCGCGATTGGCGGTGCGAATGAGGTAGGCAGAGGGAATGACGGAGGTATGGGGTCCATGTGTCGCAAGTGCTGAAGCTGTGGGCACATTGCCAAAAAGGCTGCGCCACTAAAGGCAACGCGACAGGAATAGGCGGTGGAAGGAGAATGTGCGCTGGAGTCGAGGGCTACCAGAAGGTGTATGCAGGAGGATACAGGGGGAATGCCAAGGCACACCCTGCCGAGGGAACCAATCCCCATGCGGGAATGGCGGAGGCAATTGGGAATTTGCGCCGGTCAGCGAGAGGAAGTGTTAGACATGCCGCGACAAGGGCCACGTCGCAATCTGCTGCCCCAAGAACGCCGACGAAGTCACCCCATGTCACGTTGTGGCCAGAGGCGTTGGAATGCCCGCGCAAGTGTCAAGGCGGCCCCTACCCGGACCGGGATGCCACAGCGTCGATTTGGGCGAAGCCGTTGACGCAGGTGGAGTTGCTGGTGACGTCACGGCGCCGGGGATCACCACCGTCATCACCACATCCCCATCGTTGCCACTATCATCAGCATGTTCCGTGGCCTACTCGTGAGCTCTACCGACGGCCCCCGTGGCAGGGCTCGCATGCGTGACCAAACCGATTTCGGCACACCTCTCACACGTTTCGTGGCCCCATCCGAAGGCCTCGTTGGCAGGATTCTCATGCGTGACGCCGCCCATGTCGGTGCACCCCTCACACTGGTCGAGGTCTGACATAGAGCTCCACCGAAGACCCCAGTGGCACCGTCTATATGCGGCCTCCCTCGCCCATTTCGGCACTCCTCTTATTCGTCTCGTCGCACCACAGTGGCACCGTCCACATGCGGCCGCCCCACACATGTTGGTACACACCTCACACGTTTCTTGGACCCATGGGCAGTTCCACCGAGGACGATGCACTCAACAACCTTCGTCGCAATTTCATATGGTTGGATCCTCTGCCAGGCCAATTCGACATGTGCACTCCCAGACGACCGCTTCCCAGGAACCGGTTATTCATCCTGAAAGTTTGTTTACGGTCCTGGGGCCCAGCAAGTCTCCCGAGGTCGAAAAACGGTGTCAAAATCCTGCCGTAATCACACACAATGCCGACTGAAACCAAACATTGCTGACCGCAGTTGGGGAAACCAAAAGGTACCGATACCGCTACCCCCTGGACCTTTCCGGGGTGCGTTCTGATTCGAATTTCGAGGCGAATCCAGCGGTGGTGACGAGGGCCTCCCGGGAGGCCCAAACAGGGAACAGAGGCCGAAGGGTGGCCGCATGGTCACCTTACCCTTCTCTGCGCAGTCTCTGCCCTCGTGCCGTCCTGCCTGCCCGGGGGGGGGCTCTTGCTTGCCAGACGTCGGAAGTCTGGGCTCGGGGCGCTCGGCTCGGTCAGCGCGAGGATGCGAAGAACGGCCTCTCCGGGGGCGCCTCGACGGCCCCGCGCCCAGAGGGAGTCCCCGATCGGCCCGCCGAGCGGCCTGCCGACCCCGTCCGCCGCCCGTCCTGCCGCCGCCCGCCCGCGGTCGTCCTGTCGGCGGCCTCGGCCGGCCGAGGGCTCTCGAGGCTCCGGGCCCGGGGGCCGAGGCTTAAGAGGATGGTGTGGCGCCCTGAGGCAAAGCCGGGGGCGGAGAGGCCCATTCACCACCCACCAAACCACCCCAACCCAACCCGAAGGCTCAGATTTGCCCTCGATTTCCAGTGGGGGGGGGTGGTCGGGACACATCGACAAAAACACGTGCGGAACCCTTACCCCCCCCCCAACCCGAAATTCGGGTCTTCGGGTTGGGTTGGGGTGGTCTGGTAGGTGGTCAGCCCAGGGGGGGACGCATCGACCCCCCCCCCTCGCCCATGGATCGCCGATTGGATCGCCCGACAGCCCCAGCCTGCCCAGGAGCGTGCGGATTCGTGATCGGGGGCCCATCGCCGATCCATCGGGTGATGTATCGCCGATTCCAGGTCGATGTCTTTTCCCCCCTATGCCTATCCCCCCTCATCGTTGCCCCTCAGGGGGGCTCCAGATCTTTCGAAGAAGGAAACGCACCACGGATACAAACTTTCGGCGCTCCGCACGGACTTCTCGGATCGGTGCTGGGCCCTCCTGGCGGCGTCTCCAGCGCCGCCCCTGGCGCGCTCCCCGAGCACGAGAGGGGGGTCCAGCGCAGATTCAAGAAGTCTGCTCGGAGCTCCGAAAGTTCATGCTTATGCAGTTTCTTCTATTTCTGGTTTGGAGGGTTCTGGATATCGGCATGGGCCAGCCCGCTGTTGGCCAGCCGGCCGCATGACGAGCAAGATTCCCGTAGGAGATCGACCAAAGAACTGATTGACCCCGAATGGATTTTCTCGTCGAATCTGAGAGGAAAGACGCAGAACGCTCCGTAGATGTACGGAGCATTCTGCGCATTTGTAGTTTGAAGAGTCGACGAACACACAGTCCGGGAGGAATCAACTCTGCAGTGGATGTCCTACTCGGAAGGCGTCCCGCTGGCAAGCCGATCGATCGGGGTGGGGCCTGTGCCGTGGACGTGGCGGCCCCAGTCCGCGGGACGCCCTCCCGAGGTCCTCAGGTTCGCGCGCTTCTACGGCCAGTGGTTCGGCTGGCCCGTCGATGCCCCCAGGAGGGGCGGGGTCTCGTCTCGAATGCACGGAATGGTGGCTGCGGCGCTGGTGGTTGCGGTCAGGATCTGTGGCCTGGCGTTCGAGTAGGAGATCGACTACATAAATGCTTCACCCCAAATTGATTTGTTCGTCCAGTCTACGGAAAAAGTGCATGCTCTGTAGATCTGCAGATCTACGGAACATTCTACGTCTTATGGGGCTGGCCTCGGCGGAGTAGCAGTTCGGCGAAGCAACAGCTGTCGATGTTTTGCTCGAAGACTGTGTGCTGCGGCGTTGGCGGCTACGGTCAGGAAGCTTGGCCCAGCGCGTCGCTCCGCCCGTCCTGGCCCACCACGCTTCGGCGCGACACGCCACCCGCGTCCCCACTCCAAGGCGTCAACGCCCGGGCCCTTCCCGGCCTCCCGCCCCGCAGAACCGCGGAGCGGCACGCCGTCCGCCTGCAGCGCATGGCGTGCCGCTGGGGCCGCCGCCGTAACGCGCTGTTCAAGCATTCCTGACCGTGCAGCCGGTGTGCAGCAGCTCAGAGGAGGAACAGTTCCCCATACCTCTACCCTTCGCTCGTTTTCCCCTGTTTGGGCCTCCTGGGCGGCCCTGGTCACCACCGCCGGATTCGCTTCGGAATCCTGGTCAGAGCGCACCCCAGGGGAGGCCTGGGGAGTAGCGGTATCGGTGCCTTCTTAGTTTCCTCCGCAACAGTTCGAAACAGGAAAGGCTGATCCCGCAGATCCTGGCCACCATGTCGTGATCCCAGATGGCGGGGCGCGAGGCAGGGGTCCGGCGCGCACCGCCTGTCAGCACGGCCGGCCAACCACCACGTGGGGTGCAGCATGATGGTGAGGCATGCTTGGGCAGCTCGTAACTGCGCGTGCAGACCGCAGTTGCGGTGGGTTCGCATCGTGTCGACTGGCGGCGACCCCGCCGCTGGCGTTCAACGTGGAACGCCGCCAGCGAGCCAGAATCGGTCGATGTTGAACGCTCTGACGTTTCGGAAACGGCCGATCGTTCAAGGTTGAACGATCCCAGGGGTGTCGGGAACCAACGCCGAAGTGGGCACGACACCAACCTGCCGTACCACCATCGCACTAACTATTAATGCGTTCATTCCAACTCGTCCTCGTCCCCAGACTCCCTCGCGTCGTGAACAAGTCGCGGCGGAAGATTCTCCGCCGTTTTTGGCATTCAGTGGCCCTTGAACTGGGTCCGTCTGAAAGCGTATCTTGATGAAAACCGCTCTAGGAGGAGGGGTGGGGTGCAGACCTCCTGGGGTTCACGTTGCCTCTTCCTCCGCCTTTTTCATGCGAACGCCCAGTGACGACACGAGAACCTTTCGGAGGTCTTCGCGTATCTCCTGGGTCTGTGCTGACCCCATACTTCCCCGGCGCGCAGGGCGCTCTGGGGGGCGGGGGATGTGCCGCCAGCGGGGTGGGGAGGTGGATCAGCGCCGACCAAGAAATCTCTGCGGACATCCCAACAAAAAGGTTTGATGCTTGCGCGGTGGCTCGGTACTCTGTTCTTCTCGGTTCCCCCCCTCTGGCGCTCCCTCCTCCCTTCGAGTGTCCGCTGCCTGTAATTAGGGGTCCTCGGACGGCGGCGAAGCGTCGGCACCCAGACCTCCCGACCCCATGAATACCAGAAGGGGGGTGAGGAGGAGGAGGAGGAGGAGGAGGAGGAGGAGGAGGAGGAGGAGGAGGAGGAGGAGGAGGATGAGGAGGAGGAGGAGGAGGAGGAGGAGGAGGATAATGATGAGGAGGAGGAGGAGGAGACGGGAGACAAGTAGATCGAGCGTGGCAGGCTTTTCAACCCTGCAATTCTTCTCTTGACGGCCCGGAGCCTGCAACGAGGCCCTGCGGAGCCATGGGGGCCTGGAAGCACCGCCCGTCGCATTGTACTGCTCTTGGCGCCCGGCCCGGACTTCCTCCCGGCGCAGATGTTTTGGGCGTTGCGTAATGGGGGGGTCATAAATGGGGGGGTGTCGCAGGTGGTCCGAAAAGGTACCCAAACGGTACCTAAACGAGCCCCCTGGGGCTCCGGAGGGGCCCGAAAGGGGCACGAACGGGGACCGTTTCTGACCCCCCTATTTGTGACCCCCCCATGAAGCCACGCCCAACGCAGATGTTTCGGTTGCGTGCCCCCGGGGGGCCGTCAAACAACGACTCGGGATGTAGGTGCGTCTCTGCACGGGGGCCCGCGCCACGACAGAAGCTGCGACGTCGGAGAAGATGGCCAGTCCCCAAAGACCCCTCCTGGAGGACATCCGGACACCTCCTGCACAAGATCAGGAGGCCGAAGGGCAAGAGCTTCCACCAGGGCGCGAAGCTATTCGCGGTTCGAGGTTCGCGATGTTCATCCTCCTCGTTTTTCTCTTGTCCCCCAGGGAGGCGGCACGAGAGCGCGAAGCTATTCGCGCGTAGCGCGAAGCGCGAACCTAGCTGCCCTTGGGAATGAAGGAACAAAGCTGGCCGTCTCGATTTGTTATGCGACGCTCGGGCCTGTCTTCGGGGGCCAGTAGCCCATCGCAGGCCCCCTCCTGGTCCCCTGGCGCGCTACTCGGTGGCATATGCTTGTCTTCGACCGTCTGCAGCCCTTCGTAGCCTCCTCTCTGCGCCAGTGCCGGGACGCTGCTCGAGGTTGTCCTTGCCCTGCACGGGCAAGTTTCTGTTTGTAATTTGTGGCCCCCGTGGCGACGCTCCAACCGCCGCGTGTCTGGGCCACGATGAAGACGCCGTCGGGTGGCTGGACAACTTCATGACGGATGCACGTTTGTGCCGAAGGAGAAGCGCCATTGCCTCCTCGGGTGCGGCGGGAAGGATTCTGTGAGCCGCTGCATGGTCTGCCCGCGCTTGTGGCGCCCGCTGGCCCCGCGGTGCGGCCTGCTGAGCAACGAGCTCCTGGAGCGCGGGCGAGAGCGGGGTGACAGACTCGGCGGCGCTGCTTTCGGCGGCCTGCCGCTCTTGGATGACCGCGGGGGGTGCGGGTGCTGAGAGGAGAGGGGGTGTTGAGTGGATGCTGCGGTAAGCTACATCTGGCCTAACCGAGCTTATGAGTGGGTTGCAGGTGCCCTAGGCGGCTCACGGGGGGCAAGGATCTGGGCTAAGTGGGCGGGGCCCGTTTACCAGAATTGCCTAACCCTTTTAAGCCACTATGGGGCATCTGTAGCCTTTTCAAAGCTAGCTCAGGCCAGATGTGACCCGCCTCCACATTTACTTGCAACCCACTATCTTCCCAACAACCACCGCGGTCGTCCAAGTACCGCGCCACGGAGGACTGCGCCGCCATCCATACTTCGGTCGCAAATCATGGAAGCTTTGTGCAAGCGCCGATTCTGCGCCGAATCGCGCCGATCTGGCGCCGATTCGGCGTTGATTGGCGTAGACTGGCGCCAGACAGCGTCGATTTGCAAGAGCCAGCAAGATGGCATGGGATCGGCGGCACCCCAACAGACTGATACTACGTGTGCGCCGCCCCCCCAGGGGCGACGCGCGCACCGACAATTCTTATAGTGCATGCGTCGTGGCGGGCGCTTTCTGGCCGTACCGCTCGGGAAACGATGTACCACAAGATGGATATGCTAATATCTTCGGGTCGGACGCGCGCCTCCGAGGAGGACACGTGATACCAGTAGGCCCCTCTGCGTCCCATGGGTGGCCCCCACGAGTTGCCGGCGAACCGTGGCCACTTCAGCTGCACGCAAATTCTGCGACGTGCCCGTGCCTCCCGCCGAGCTCCGAGGATGCCCCGCGGCCTCACGGGCGGAGCTGGCCGCGCGCGCGCGCCCTGGCCCGGATCGGAGTCACCTTCGGCTTCGTTTCTCTCCTCCTCCCGCACCCCATCCTCCTCCTCCTCCTCCCCGCGCCCCCCTCCGCTCCCCCCTCCCCCTTCCCCTTCCCGCGCCCCCTCCGCTCCTCCCTCCACCTCCCCCTCTCTCCCCTCCTCCAGCATCCCTCTCCCCATCTTCCCTCTTCTCATTCTGCTTCTCCCTCCTCCCTCTGCCTCCTCCTCCTCCTCCTCCTCCACCTCCTCCTCCTCCTCCTGCCTTTCCTCCTCCTCCTTCTTCTCCTCCTCCTCCTCCTATCTCCTTTGAGTGCGCATGGATGGAACGCTTCTGCCTCTGCGCCGCCGCCGCCAGGGGTTCCGGACACGAGCATCAGGATTCTGGCAGAGTTTTCCAGTCGATTCAGGCGATGGCCGCTGCATCAGACCAGAAAGTGAAAACGAGAAGGGAGGGTCTCGGCTACTGCAGGGACTCGCTCAGCAGAAAGCTGACAAACAAGATCAATCAACTCAACTTGGCCTAGGCAGTGACAGGGCACGCCACGAAGGATTGCTACGCCGACATCGTTGGGCAGCCTCAGGAATAGCTCTGGCCTCAGAAGGTAGCTCGCCAGGCCGACAGCAGCATCAATGACGTGCACGATGCGGCGTCGACGGCAGGAGCCTCCCAGCTTTTCGACACCCAGCTCAGCGCGTACCAGGCCCTGGTGGAGTCTCAGAACGCCACGATCAGCCAGATCATGTAGAAGCTGGATGGTAAGGTGAAGGATCTCGAGTTTGAGCCCAACGCTGCCATGGTCGAAAAGGTGGCGCAGGGACAGCCTCGAGTGTCACGCGAGGTGGCTTCGGCAGACGAGGCACAAGCTGCAGCCTCGGCAGAGGGCACGGACACCGAAACGAGTTCAGACGAAGTGGAGTGCCAGGCGGACGCGTGTCGTCGTTTGGCCCCCCTTGACCCCCCCATGGCGTGGTTGCCCCGAGCCGTGCGGCTTCTGAGCACGAGAAGAGGACCACGGATTTTGAGTCCCAGACGAACGCCGCCCTGTTGTCAGCAATGAAGCATTTGAGGGAGTTGGAGAAAATGCATCTTCAAGTCATATCGCCAGCAGCGCGGCCGCTCCCACGGTGGTTCGTCCTCGCCTGCGCCTGGCTCTCGGTCACCACATGGAGTTCGACGTCGCTTCGGGCGGGGCTGCCGCAGGCCAGACTGTCGCTTCCTCCGCCCGGAGGGTCGTGCCATGGGCGACTTCGACGAAAGCGAGGCCAGGGATGAACAGGATGCGAACTCCGACTTCTCCGGCTTCCTCTCGAGCCAGATGTGGACTGAGGGGCGTCTTCGTCGCGGTGCCCGTTGTGGAGGGCTGGTCGAAGGGCTTCACCACCCTCGTGATTCTCCCGAGCTTGCCCCCCATCGTCTTCCTCTGAGCTGCGTGGTGCGCGTCTTCATCGGCTCCTACCCCTTTGTATCTATAGTGCTTCGCGTTCTCTCATTACCCGCTGTGCGGAATGCGGATCTTCCGCATTAGTCGTTCATTTCACACGCTTTTCGGCCACGCTCCTCCTCCTCCTCCTCCTCGTCCTCCCATGCCCTCCTCTTCCCTTTCCTCATCCTCTTCTGGTGCCTTCCTGTCCCGCCTCCTCAATTTACGCATCTCGAGTGCGCGGAATTTCTCCCCCTCCTCATCGACCCCTCCCCTCCCTCCCGTTTGCTCCCTCCCATCCTCACCCTCCTCCCGCTTCGCTCTCTATGTCCCCTTCCCCTCCAGCAGCCACCTTATCCTCCTCCTCCCCTCCCCCCCTCCTTCAACGGACACCCCATCTCTCCTCCTCGCCCCCCTTCTCTTCGTCCTCCCCCACTCGTGCACGGGACGAGGCGGCTCCTCGGCATCTCCGTGGTGATCAACCCCTGCGACGCGGTCCACCTGCCGGCACTGACCCAGCTCCTCGAGCGGAAGCTTCCCGCGCTGGTCGTCCAAGCGACGACGACGACGGCGACGGCGACGACGACGAGAACGACAACGACGACGACGACGGCGACGACGACGACGCCGGCGGCGGCGAAGACGACGACGACGACGACGGCGACGGCGACGACGACGACGACTTCGCGGCGGTGGCGGCGACGACGACGCCGACGACGACGACGACGACGGCGACGGCGACGACAACGGCGACGACGGCGACGACGACGACTCCGGCGACGACGACGACGACGACGACGACGAGGACGAGTGCGACGGCAACGACGACGACGACGACGGTTGCGACGGCGACTACGACGACGGCGACGACGACGACGACGACGACGACGGCGGCGGCGGCGGCGACGACGACGACGACGGCGACGACGACGACGACGTCGACGTCGACGAGTGCGGCGTCGGCGACGGCGACGACGACGACGAAGACGGCGACGACGACGACGACGACGACTGTTGCGACGGCGACGACGACGACGGCGACGACGACGACGTCGACGGCGACGACGACGACGGCGACGACGACGACGACGACGCCGACGACGACGACGACGACGGTTGCGACGGCGACGACGACAACGGCGACGGCGACGACGACGACGACGGCAACGACAACGACGACGACGTCGGCGACGACGACGACGACACGACGAGTGCGGCGGCGACGACGACGACGGGTGCGACGTCGACGACGACGACGACGACGACGACGACGACGACGACGACGACGACGGTTGCGACCGGCGACGGCGACGACGACGGACGACGACGACTGCGACGACGACGACGACAACGACGAGTGCGGCGGCGACGACGACGACGACGGTTGAAACGGTGACGACGACGACGGCGACGATGACGACGACGACGACGACGGCGGCGGCGGCGACGACGACGACGACGACGGCGACCACGACGACGTCGACGTCGACGACGACGGCGACGGCGACGGCGTAGGCGACCACGACGACGACGACGACGACTACGACGACGACGACGGCGACGACGACGACGACGGCGGTGGCGAGGACCGCGACGACGGCGGCGGCGACGACGACGACTGTTGCGACGGCGACGACGACGACGACGGCGACGACGACGACGACGACGACGGCGGCGGGGGCGACGACGACGACGACGACGGCGACCACGACGACGTCGACGTCGACGACGACGGCGACGGCGACGGCGTAGGCGACCACGACGACGACGACGACGACTACGACGGCACCGACGACGACGACGACGGCGGTGGCGAGGACGACGACGACGGCGACGGCGACGACGACGACGATTGCGACGGCGACGACGACGACGACGACGACGGCGACGACGACCACGCCGGTGGCGACGACGATGACGACCACGACGACGGCGACGGCGACGACGGCGACGACGACGACGACGACGGTTGCGACAGCGACGATGACGACGACGTCGACGGCGACGACGACGACGACGACGGCGACGACAACGTCGACGACGACGACGGCGACGACGTCGGCGTCGGCGACGAGGGCGACGACGGCGACGACGATGACGACGGTTGCGACGGCACCAGTGATGACGCCGGCGGCGACGACGACGACGACGTCGACGGCGGCGACGGCGGCGCTGGTGATGACGACGATGATGGTGGTGAAGATGATGATGTCGACGACGACGGCGACGGCGACGGCGACGACGGCGACGACGACGGCGACGACGACGGCGGCGGCGGCGACGACGGCGACCGCGGCGGCGGCGAGGACGACGACGCCTTCGACGACGACGACGGCGACGACGACGACGACGGCGACGACGACCACGCCTGTGGCGTCGAAGACGACGACGACGACGGCGACGGCGATCACGACGACGACGACGACGACGATGACGACGGTTGCGACGGCGACGACGACGACGATGTCGACGGGGACGGCAAAGACGATGACGACGGCGACGACAAAGACGATGACGACGAGGGCGACGACGACGACGACGACAGTTGCGACGGCGACGGCGACGACGGCGACGGCGACGGCGACGGCGACGACGACGAGAACGACGACGACGACGACGGCGACGATGACGGCGCCGGCGGCGGCGAAGACGACGACGACGACGACGGCGGCGGCTGCGACGACGACGGTTGCGACGGCGACGCGGCGGCGGCGGAAGCGACGACGACGGCGACGACGGCGACGACGACGTCGGCGACGGCGACGACGACGACGAAGACGGCGACGCCGATGACGCTGGCGGCGGTGAGGACGACAACGACGCCGGTGACGACGACGATGACGACGGCGGCGGCGGCGAAGACGACGACGACGCAGGTGGCGGCGAAGACGACGACAACGACGACGACGACGGCGACGACTACGACGACGACGACGACGGCGACGACGACGACGACGGTTGCGACGGCGACGACGGCGACGACGACGACGGCGACGACGGCGACGACGGCGGCGACTACGACGACGACGGCGACCACGACGTCGACGACGACGACGAGTGCGACGACGACGACGACGACGGCGACGGCGAAGACGACGACGACGGCGGCGTCGGCGGCGTCGGCGACGATCACGACGACGACGACGTCGACGACGACGTCGACGTTGACGACGACGGCGACGGTGACGGCGACGGCGACGACGACGACGATGACGACGTCGACAACGACGACGCTGGCGGCGGCGAGGACGACGACGACGACGCCGGTGACGACGACGACGACGACGGCGACGACGACGACGACGACGGCGACGACGACGATGCCGGTTTCGGCGAAGACGACGACGACGACGGTTGCGACGGCGACGACGGCGACGCCGGTGGCGGCGAAGACGACGACGACGACGAGGAAGACGGCGACCACGACGACGGCGACGACGACGACGATGCCGACGGCGGCGACGACGACGACGCCGACGACGGTTGCGACGTCGACGACGACGTCGACGGCGACGACGACGACGACGACGACGACGACGGCGACGACAACGTCGACGACGACGACGGCGACGACGTCGACGACGAGTGCGACGACGAAGACGACGTCGACGACGGTTGCGAAGGCGACGGCGACGGCGACGACGACGATCGTCGTTGACGACGACGTCGACGTCGACGACGACGGCGGCGGCGACGGCGACGGCGACGACGACGACGAGGACGACGACGACGACGACGGCGACGACGACGACGACGACGGCGATGGCGGCGGCGGCGGCGGTTGTGCAGTTATCGAAGATGCCTCCGGCGAATCACCGCCACCCCCTGCCTTCTGGATGCGCCTGTGTGGTGGAGAGTTTGGTGACGGCACTGTTTTGCGATTGGACCGCGTGATTTCTTGGGCTCGCTCGGGCCACCTCGGGGCTCTCTGCGGGGGCGTCGTGGGGCGCTCTCTGGGCCGCCTTGCGCCTTCGGGGGCCATGTCGCGGAGGCCGCTCTGGGCCGCCTCAGGGGCCGCTTGTGGCTACTCGGGGTCGGATTCTACTCTGGGGGAGTCTCGGGTCCCTCTCGGGCCATCTTGAGGCTCACTTGGGCCGTCTTGGGACCCTTCTGGATGCATCCTGGATCGTCCTGGGCTGTCGGAAGCCGCGGAACGCGAGAGCGCGGACACCTTTCAAACACCAGGCGAAGCACACGTGTTTGGCGTCCTCGCGCCCTCTGGAGGTCCTCTTGGAGGCCTCTTGGGTCGCCTCGGGCTGTCGGAGGGAGGAGAAAGCGAGGTCGTGGACATGTTCCAACAACCAAGGGGGCTATATGCTTTTTGGCTTCTTCGCGCCATCTGGAGTTCCTCTTGGAGGCCTCCTCCGGCGTCCTGGTTTCCGTCCTACATCCTCGCTCTGCCTTCGCCCCCCCCTGCTTCCCCTCCTTCTTGTCCTCCTTCGACGCCCCAGCCTGCGATGATCGAAACGAATCGAGCCGTGGCGACGACACGGAGGCAGCTTAGAAGGGCCCCGTGGGCAGCCCAGGTGTTCGCCGTCTCGCTCGGGCGGACGGTGTACCCCAGAACCTGTCCTTCCCTCGGAGGGAGGAGACGCGAAGCCAGCACCACCAGGGGGCCACCTCCAGCGAAGAGGTCCACGATGCCTCCCCGAGCTGGGGATGGGGGATGTCTCGAGCGAGAGGGGGGGACCACACCATCAGGGAGACCCCCCTTGCTCCTCGCATCTCCTCGCCCTGGTGGTGTTGGTGTCGCCTTTCCTTGTTCGTACTTCCCCCCCGTGGTCTTCACCAGCTTTCACCCTGGGTGCGACAAATCTGCGAGCCCCTTCAGGCAGGGAGGTTGTCTGCGACCGCTTCGCGTGGGGCGCGCGCCAGACTGCCGGGCAGCAAGAGTGGACCCCTCGAAGTTGTGCCTGACCGACCTGCTCCCTCCTCTGGCTTCCATGCGGAATTCTCTGGAGGTCGCCAGAGGTCTCCTGAGGGGCCTCCGAAGGCCCCCAGAGGCCTCCAGAGTCTTCCCGAGGGCTGGGCCAAAACGAACGCGTCCAAGCATGTTGTCTTCCGAGAGCATCGACCATCTGGTACAGCAAGCGTCCAGAAGTGCACAGGATGCTGAAAATAATGCGGATATCATGACGAGCATGGGTATGGAGATGAGAGTGGTGAGTCCGGCAGTGGTGACGATGGTGGTGGTCGTGATCGTGGTGGTGACGATGGTAACGATTACGGGTACGCTGGTTGTGAGGGTTGTGATGCAGCATAGGCCGGATGGTGATGATGATGATGCTGATGATGATGATGATGATGATGATGATGATGATGATGATGAGGAGGAGGAGGAGGAGGAGGAGGAGGAGGAGGAGGAGGAAGAGGAGGAGGTGGAGGAGGATGCCCCATTTGTATTCAATTCCCGCGAGGGTTTTCCTACTTTCCCGCGCTCTCTGGACACCGCTTCTCCCCGCTTGTCTTGCCAAGGTGATCCGAGGGGGTGTTTCTTATCAACCGTGATCTCTTTTAATCAGCTTCCTGACGCGACGGCCACTCAGCCAATGTCGGTCTAACGTAAACGTCGAGTAGGGGATTGACTACAGAACTGATTTGCCCCAATCATGGTTTTCATCGAATCTAGTAACAATGCGTAGAATGCGCCGAGGATCTACGGATCATTCTACGCATGTTTAGAGATGTGACGGAACAAGAATGATTCTGGGCCAGCTCAATTCTGCAGTCGATCCCCTACTCGAAAACGGGAAGTCTCCTCTCGCCCCAGGGTGCCGCCCGACTGGCGGCCCCCGAGCGCGCGGGCGCGAGGTCTCCGTCAGGCTCGCCACCCCGCACCAGGGTGACGAGAAGGCACCCAGCCCCGGGCCTCGGCCGGCGATGAGGCGAGAGGCGCAGGAGGTCCTCGGTCTGTCGATGGGGCTGTGCAGACTTTGGGGCGCTCCTCCTCCGCCTCCTCCTCCGCCTCCTCCTCCTCCCTCCTCCCCCTCCCCCTCCGCCTCCTTTCCTCCTCTCCTCCTCCTCCTCTCCTCCTCCTCCTCCTCCTCTCCTCCTCCTCCTCCTCCCCTCTCCTCCTCCTCCTCCCTCCCCCTCCTCCTCCTCCTCCTCCTCCTCCTCCTCCCAGGCTCTGGAGGCTGCTCTGGCTGCCCTTCCTTGTCAGCATCGGCGTCCTCGTCCCTGCTCCCGCCTCCCTGCCTTGCTTCCTCTTCTGCAGCTCCTCAGCCCACTCCTCCCTGCAGGACGGTCCAAGGCGGTCCCCTCTTGGATGCGTCTCTCCGTCTTCCTCTCTCTCCCTCCTCCCTCCTCCCGCCCCCCTGAGCGTTCCTCACTTTCCTCGTTTCTCCCCCATTCCCAGGCGAGATCTCTGACACAACAGTTGCCTTGACGGTGACATCCTTCCTTCTCGTCCCTCGTACATCCTCCATCTTTCATTGTCCCTCTTGCCTTCTTTTCCCCTCCTCATCCTCTCTCCTTCCTCCTCCCTTCTTCTCCACCTTCTTCTCTTCCCTCTTTTCCCCCCTCGCTCTCCCTCTGTCTCCTTCCACCTTCCATCTGCCCACCTCCTTTTCCACCTGGGATCCCAGAGATGAAGCCTGCCCCACATTGGCAGATCCACAGTCCGATTCACCCTCCTCCTTCTCCTCCTCCTCCTCCTCCTCCCTCCTCCTCCGCGTCTCCCTCCCCCCCTCTTCCTTCCTCGTTCCTTATTCCCTTCTCCTTCCCCTTCCCTTTTTCATCCCCCCAGTCCTCTCTTCATCCTTCGTCCAGCGTCATTCCGCGCGTAAGTGTTTCGATATGTTGGAATGGAGGGAGGAAGAGGGTCGCGGAGGGAAGGATGAAGGAACACAGGAAGAGAAGGTGGAGAGGGATACGGGGAGGGTGATGGCGGATGGAGGAGGCAAAGATATGTGGCTACCCTGTACCCCCGTCAGTCGGATGCCTCCTTGGGCATTGAGTGAGGTTGATGGCCCGAGTGCTCCCGCAGGCGGGTCCACGTTTGCCTCGAGATCCTCCTCGTCCTCCTAGTCGTGGGCCTCGTCATCCCTTCTCCCACCTCCTCTTCCTCCTAGGGCTTCTCCTCATCCTTCTCATCCTCAGGCCCCTCCTCCTTCCATGCCCGATATTAGGCGTACTAGCCTTGGAAATAGGCTTCATGAATGCCGATACGGAAACCAAGTAAGCGTATACTACATAGGCAGCCCTTCATATTCATAAGCTTGTCAGCAGTGCTTAGCGCGGCCCTGGGGTGGCTGTTGGATGATGGCCCTCTTGGGCCTTCTCAAGCCACCTCTGTGACCCTCCATCTAGAGGGGTCCAAGGGGGGGCCCTAGAGTGAGCCAGAGTGCAACAAACGTTGGCCCGATGCGAACACAACTGTGTCGATGTGCTTTCAGCGTCCGGCTTGATTGTATTGATTCGATTGGGGTCGATGATCTGGAGCTGCTTGCTTCCTGTTCCTGTTTGGGATATCGGGAGGCCTCCCGCACCCCGCGGGCGGCGCTCGGGCCAGAGATTTGACTCTCGTTATTTCGGTAACGGCCGTCGCCCAGGGGGCCGGGGGCTTGGCATCGCTCGGACGCGTACGTCTTCTTCTCCGGCGGGGCCACCGAGGAGTACTCTGGGTTTGCCTGCGGAACAAGAAATTACACGCACGATGTCGAGGAGCAGGCACGTGGCCCGGTTGTCCAAGTTATGGCGAGGGGTGGGGGGGTTAGGGCTATGAGTATTCAAAAATAGCAAAACAAATAGTCTGGGGATTATTTTTGGGGTATTTTTTTGAATATGTTTTTCCCCATATCCTAAGATGGGGTTCTTGTTATTACTTGGACGCCTCCTACTCCTCCTCCTCCCTCCTCCTCTCTTGTTCCCCTATATCCTAAGATGGGGTTCTTGTTATTACTTGGACGCCTCCTACTCCTCCTCCTTCCTCCTCCTCTTTCCTCCTCCCCTCCTGTCGGAGTTACTCATACTCAGACTTGCTCATACACAGACTTACTCATATTCAGACTTACTCATACTCAGACCTACTCATACTCAGACTTACTCACACACAGACATACTCATACACAGACTTACTCATACACAGACTTACTCATACACAGATTTGGAGGATGTCTCGAGCGAGGCGCTCATTTCAGCGCCCCTAAGGGGAGCCGCCAGGGGTGTTTGCACGGGCTCGTTCGCGGCCATTTTGTGGGGATGTCTCAGGCGGTTTGCCTGTTTCTGGGCCCAACATACTTCGCTTTCGGAGCAGATTTGGAGGATGTCTCGAGCGAGGCGCTCATTTCAGCACCCCTAAGGGGAGCCGCCAGGGGTGTTTGCACGGGCTCGTTCGCGGCCATTTTGTGGGGATGTCTCAGGCGGTTTGCCTGTTTCTGGGCCCAACATCCTTCGCTTTCGGAGCAGATTTGGAGGATGTCTCGAGCGAGGCGCTCATTTCAGCACCCCTAAGGGGAGCCGCCAGGGGTGGTTGCACGGGCTCGTTCGCGGCCATTTTGTGGGGATGTCTCAGGCGGTTTGCCTGTTTCTGGGCCCAACATCCTTCGCTTTCGGAGCAGATTTGGAGGATGTCTCGAGCGAGGCGCTCATTTCAGCACCCCTAAGGGGAGCCGCCAGGGGTGGTTGCACGGGCTCGTTCGCGGCCATTTTGTGGGGATGTCTCAGGCGGTTTGCTTGTTTCTGTGCCCAACATCCTTCGCTTTCGGAGCAGATTTGGAGGATGTCTCGAGCGAGGCGCTCATTTTCACCCCCCAGGTGGGCCAGATTTTGAGGATGTCTCGATCGGTTTGCTTGTTTTGGTGGCCAGGCTCGTGGGCGCAGATTCTTCTCAGGATGCCACAGGAGGCTCCAACAGGCTCCAGGAGGCCCCAGGAGACCACATGAGGTCCCAGGAGGCATCAGGAGGCCACAGAAAGACTCAAGAGGCCACAGGATGTCCCAAGAGGCTCCAGGAGGCCCCAGGAAGCTCCAGAAGGCCTCAGGAAACCACAGGAGGCCCCAGGAGGCAACAGGAAGCGCCAGGAGGCCTCGGAAGGCAACAGGAGGCCCCGAGAGGCCCCAGGAGCAGGAGGCCTCAGAAGGCAACAGGAGTGGCTCCAATCCCATGTGTTTTACGTATGCTCCTATCGATTGGGCCTCACCTGGAGCACGATTCTTTGATGTTCTACGTATGTTTCTATAGATGGTCCTTCTCCTGTGTACACAATCCTAAATGTTTTACTCATGTTCCTATGTATTGGGCCTCTCCTGGGGCACGAGTCCTTGGTGTTTTACGCGTGTTCCTATAGATTGCCCTTCTCCTGTGGCTCTAATCCGCAATGTTTTATGTACGTCTGTTGCTATAGATTGCGCCTCTCCTGGGGCACGAAACCTTCCTAGGAGGTCCCAGGAGGTCCCAAGAGGCTCCTGGAGACCCCAGGAAGCCCCAGTAGGTTTCAGGAGGCCCCAGGAGGCCCCAGGCTCATGCACAGAGACGCGCTCGTACTACTGAGGCTCATTCACACTCCAATTCATTCGCAGTTAGATTGATGTCCAGACCGTCACAACTGAAGCCCGTTAATATTCGAAAGCTCTTGCGCCTAGACGTTCACGGCGGACAGGTCCATGCGAGTAGATGCACATATGGGGAGCTCCACGCAGTGAATAATGAATATTTTTGATTTTTGGCCTTAAATTTGCCTGTAGGGGGATATGTTTGATTTAAGGCTATGAGGGTCGGAGATGCAAGGGGGGGCGGGCCCTCAAAAAATGTGGGTTTTGGCGAGCAGCACTAGGGAACATCACTGCGTCGGTGCGAGATCGTCGCCGGCAGCCTGGCTGGTTTTGCCGGGGGGTCCGGCACCCCCCGCAACTCCGACTTTCACGGTGGGGGCCCCGGGGTACTGGCAAAACGCTTGGGCGCGGCGGCGCACGTGGGGGCGGCGCGCTGCGCTATGATCGCCATGCTGATTATGCGCGCGAGCAGCGGCTCGTGTGGGAGGGAGTCCGGCCCCCCACGCCCCCACGCGAACGACCGTTACCCGGGGGGGGGAGGGCTTTGGCTTGGGTAAGTCAGGCGATCGCGAGCATGGATCAGGCGGGCGTGGATTGGCGATGGGTCACGTTTCCGTGGGAGGTCGCAGATTTCCGCCGCCGAACGAGGCGGCACCGGCCGCATGTTGGGGAGTGCACCTCCCACGATCCATGGATCTGGCGACCGCGCGCCAAATCCATGGATCGTTGATCCATGTTTGCGCGCCCCCGAGGAACAGCCGTAGAGGGCCAGAGGATAAACACACACACACACAGAATCTGCAGATCTCTCATCGCAGTCGCATCCAGCCCCAGCCCGTCCGTCGGTGCTGCCGCCGCGTCTCTACCCCGTCTCGGCCTCTGCGCCACTCGAAGCCCCCAGCTTCCCCCCCTCGAGCTCCGTGGCAAGCTCTGTGGCCCGAGCGGTGGTGACCGGCATGCCTCGAGCGGCTGACGTGAATGGATTTCGGTCCAGGCGATTTTTTCCATGGGCTGATGCCTTACCTATCAGAGGTTGCTTCGTGGTTGGGGTTGCCGCAGGAGTATATTCAAAAATGGCGCTTATCACACCTTCGGGGCCTGAACGGCTTTCGAGCAGTGAATCGCGCGTTCCATCAGTGTTCTAAGCTCGATGCCTCGAGGCGCGTGGAGTTGCAGGATCCTGCTATCGAAGACGCCTACGGCGAATCACCGCCGCCCCCTGCCTTTGTGGAAGCGCCTATGTGGCCGAACGTTGAGGCCAGACCTGCCAAGCTATCGGACCATGTGTTTCCCGAGTCAGTTTGGAGAGCCTTCGGGGAACACGTGGGCATCTTGAAGGTCATCTTGGCCGTCTGGAGGCCATTTGACTCTTTCTGGCCTTCTTGGAGGACGTCTTGGAGGGCTCTTGGACAGTCTTGGAGGCCATCTTGAGCGTCGTGGAGACCTCCTGCGCCGTCTTGGGGGCCTCTTGGGGCCGTGTCTTGGGCCTCTTGGGCGATTTTTGGGGGCACTTGGGCCGTCTCGGGCCGTCGGAAGGCAGAAAAAAAAGCAAAAAACCTGCTGGGAAATCAATGATTTGGGCCTTTTCGGACCTTCCCGGAGACCCTCTTGGAGGCCTCTTGGGCCGTCTTGGGCCATCTTAGGGCCATGTTCGGCCGTCTTGGTGGGCTCCTGGTCCGTTTGACGCCGTCGGAAGCCGTTTGGGGGGCCTCTATGGGCCTCTTGGGCCGTCTTGAGGCGTCGGAATGCAGAGAAGAAACAAATTCCAAAATCCTTCAAAACCTAAGAAAAATAAATGATTTCGTCGGCCTCTTCGGGCCCTCCTGGAGGACCTCTTGGGGGCCTCTTGGGCCGTCTGGGAGGCCTCTGGGGGGCCTCTTGGGCCGTCTTGGACTTTCTTGGGCCGTCTTGGAGGCCGTCTTGGACCATCTTGGGCGGACTTGGAGGCCATCTTGGGCCATCTTCGCGATTGTTTGAGGATGTCCCAAGCGAAACGGCCCTTTCAGGCATTGACTTGTGCACTTTCCGGGTGGCCGGCGGGACTTCGTGTGGGGGCCCCTTGGGGCGGAAAGCTATATTTTCCGGGTCGTGCTCCCTCTCTTGTGCCCCCCTTGGGACCTTCTTGGGCCGTCTTGGGCGCCTCTTGGGCCGTCTTGCGTGCCTCTTGGGCCGTCTGTGGGTCCTCTTGGACCGTCTTGGGGCCCTCTCGGGGGCCTCTTTTGGTTGTTTTGGGGTGGTCTTTGGGGCCTCTTGGGCCGCCTTACAGAGTCTGAAAGCTGAAAAGACGAGAACGCCAGCATCCTCCAAAAACCAGAGGCAACTCAATGATTTTTGCCTCTTGGGGTTTTCTTGGGGAGCCTCTTGGAGGCCTCTTGGGACGTCTTGGAGGCCTCTTGGGCCATCTTGAGACCATCTTGGGCATCACGGAGCGATCTTTCGGCGACTGGGTGCCCGCTTGGACCGTCTTGGGGACCTCTTGGGACCGTCTTCGCCCGTCTTGGGGCCCCCTTGGTCCCGAACAAGTCATGCGACAAACCATAGGGGAGACCCAGGGAACCGCGGAAAGTCCCGCAATTATTTCGGGAATTGGGGTCCAGGCCCTTTAGAACAACTTCTCAGGGTTGAGGGTTGAGGCTCCAGGGATTGGGCAAAGGACCTGAGGACACGCCCGCTGCGTGCCCAGAGGCACGGTGGCGGATTGAGGACGGGCATATGAAGTCCTTATTGGCCCATTTCAAGAATGTCCGGACAGTTGTAGGAATTGGGCTCTTCAATGTCACGATCACATATGGCGCTCTTGCCCAGCTGTGCTCGACGTGCACAGGGCTGCAAGATCTCTACTTCAACGAATTGTTTGGGAACGTGTCAATCCCCAAGTGGAGGCATGTCGTCGCTCTCTGGAGTAACTTGCGCTGCCTCGCGCTGGGAGGTGACACCGATACAGAGTTTTACAAGAACGCTGCCGTGCCTGAGGCTCTGGCACGCTCGTGCTTGTTCCTCGAAGAGTTCCAGGCTGATGTCGAAGCAAGCGATGACTATGTTACGGCATGCAGTGGATGTCGAAGGCTGAAGCGGTTGATTCTGGGCATGTCGGACAGGCTTTTGAGCATTGGGCCGGGAATAGTGCTAAGTGGAGGCAACCTGTCCGATGCTGGAGTTCTTGTCGTGTGCAAAAGTTTGGGAAGGGTTGATGAAGTATCGAAGACGCCTACGGAGCATCACCGCTGCCCCCTTGCCTTTTGGAAGCGCCCATGCGGCCAGGCGCTGGTGCAACATCGAGATCTGGCCACGGTATTGGATTATGTGTTCCCCCAACCGTTGTGGAACCCTTTTGGCTAACATCTGGAAGAGAGTTCGAAAGAAGGGGGGGAGAGAGAGAGAGAGAGAGAGAGAGAGAGAGAGAGAGAGAGAAAGAGAGAGAAGTAGAGCGAGGAGGAGGACGAGGACCAGCTGGCCTCTTGATGCCGTCTTGGGGCTTCCCAGGATCTTCCTGTGAGCCTCTGAGGGGTCTTTGAGGGGCCTCTCGGGGGTCTCCTGGGGCCTCTTTGGGGCCTCCTGGGGCCTCTTGATCGCCTCTTGGGGGCGCCGTTGGTGGCCTCAGAGTGGCCTCTTGACCTTCGGGAGCAGTTTTGGGGACCTCTCTGGGCAGTCGTGGGTCCCCCTGTGGGTGTTTGAGTACCGTCTTGGAGGTTTATGGGGCTGTCTTGGGGCCGTCTTTGGGGGTCTCTTGGGCCGTCTTGGGGTCCTCTTGGGCCGCCTTGCAGGTTTCTTGGGGGCCTTGTGGGCCGTCTTGGGCTTTCTTGGGGCGATCAGGGGGGCCTGTGGGGGCGTCTTGGAGCGGCGGACGCCCGAAACGGCGAGAATGACAACATCTTTGAACAACTACAGAACATGAGGAATTGTGGCCTCCTGGAGATCCTCTTGGAGCCCTCTTGGGGCGTTGAGAGCCTCGTTGGCCATCTTGGGGCCACTATGGGCCGCTTTGTAGACATCTTGGGGCCACCCTGGGCTTTCTGTTGGGCCATCTTAGCGTTTTGGAGGCATCTTGGGGGCTATCTTGAGCCGTCGTGACGGTGTTGGGAGGCGATTTGGGCAACAGGAGACCTGCCGCCCGGGCTTGATACATTGAGGGGATGCCTTTTACGGGATGCGCGCCAGGCGCCCCTACATTGAGGGAATTCCCCGAGGGTGCATTTACACAAGGCGTTGGTCGTACCACCGCCGCCTTGGCTCAAGAAGGCGCAGCCCCATCTGCCTGCGCCGCCCGTGACGTATCATTTGCGGCGGCCCGGGATGACAAGCGGCCTTTGCCAATTCCGTGTTGTCATCACCGCCGTCGTATCCTGCAGCCCTTTACGTCCCTACCATGGGATGGCGACCCCCGCTCAAATTTGGTAGCGGGGCTTTCGCACATGCGGCAGCTCTGCTGGCCTCCGTCGTCGGCGTGCTGATGACTGGCATGATTTATGCAGACCTTCGACATCAACGTGGAAGCGGAGGCGACCCCGAGGACACGAGTATTGTGAACGCCTTCCTGGGCGTCCACGTGCCATCCACCAAGTACTGCGCTTCCGCTGCAACTCCACTTGCCACCACCCAGGTCATGCGCGCGTGGGGGTCCTCGGCCGCGTAAACGAAGACCTTGCCTTCTCCGAACTCTACCTGCACAAGTTCTAATTCAATGTCATGGAGGTTTACAGGCACTCGGGGAAGCTCGACCGCTACTCCAACTAGTCTGACCTCTACCACAACCACTCCAATAACAATACCGACCCCGCCGTTCTCGACCCACGAGCGCGGGAACGCGTTCGACAACCACATCGCCGAGATCGAGGGGCGGCGGCCAGCGAACCTCTCACCATTTCTAGGTGCTCGTAGACCCACGGCGGGCTCCCCCAATACAACCACTACATCCAACGTCTTCTCCCTCCGCCTTCACTGCTTGAGCCTCGCTGTCAACGGGATTCTAGCCATCGCCATGGGCGTCATCATCGGCCAGGTGATGAGAGAGCGCGAGGGCGATCAGACGAGTGTTCCCTCCTGGAAGCCCGCTGGGGATGTCTCCGATCGCGTGTGGATACGAGACGTACACCTGTGGTTCAACGTTCTTTCTTGATTTGTGACGCCATCCCAGCAGGCGGCTGCCATGCAACGAGGTCCACAAGGCCTAGCTCGCAGCGTCGCCATGATAATCTCGTCGGGTGTGATCCACTTCGGGGCCGACGTCAACGGAGTGAGGGCGGACCCTGTCGCGTACCTGCTGTACTACTTGGCGCAGAACTTCGAGTGCTGAGAGGATGCTCGCCAGCAGCAGCAATGACTGGAGCTGACGGGTTTCAGAGTGCGCAGTAACGATCGCATCGACAGCGTTCTTGCACGTTGGAGATTGCTCACAGCATGTGGGCAGAGACAGCGGGTTTCGGGCAAGACAGCTTTCAGCTGCTGTTTCCGACTCGTGTCCGAGACTTGCGAGATCTTTCATGCGACATGTTTTCGCTGCTCCAACCAATCAATGGCGTGATTTCACGTGCCCAGCAACAGTACGATCATTTGCTGAAGGCGATCCGGCGCCGACGGCGCATCGTCGAATGCATGCCGGGCAACGTCTCCCAGCTCATTCGAAACCCCGGCTGGAGTGATTTACATTTTGCAGACATGACATTCCTAGTCGGAGGCGATGCCCAAGCAGACGTAGAAACCCAACCAGGTGCCTCAGCAGTAGGATCATGGACGAATGTGCCATGTGGCACCAAAGGCGCTCAAGGAAACTTGACCGCCTGGGCGTCACCTGCGGCAGCAACGGCAGCAACGGCGCCACTAGTTGCTCCAGCTTCAATTCGATGGAGGAGGACGATCGCGGCACGTAGTCCGACGCGACTTCCTCCATCTAGGGGACGACTTTCTTTTGGGACGACCTGGTGGACACCCCCGAAGTTGAACATGCGCAAGAGCTCCTTTACCTCGAACAGTACAACAGTGGCCGCTGATGGCGCAGCATGCCAAAGCCTGTGCGACGCGTGCGCAGGTGCATACATCGGACCTTGAAGGGAGAAGGCGAAGGATGATTTGGGGGGGGCGCCGATGATTTACGGGCAAAGGAATTCCAACCTACGTCGCAGCCCTAGACGACAACGCCTACGAGAAGCGTTTCTTATGATGCCGTCCGTCATTTTGAGGGTCTCCTGGGGGCATTTGAGGGGCCTCTTGTCTTTTGGAGGCCGTCTTGGGGCCCTCTCTGGGCAGTCGTGGGTCCCTCTTTGGTCGCTTGAAGGCCATCTTGGAGGTCTATGGGGCCGTCGTGGTGCCGTCTTGAGGGCCGTCGTGGTGCCGTCTTGTGGTCCTCTTGGGCCGTCTTGCGGGCCTCTTCGAGGTTTCTTGGGCCATTTTGTGGCGATGTCGAGGGGTTTGTGGGGCCGTCTTGGAGCGTCGGAAGCCCGAAAAGGCGAGAACGCTAATATCAGAGTGATAATTCCGCAGCAGCAGTGACGCTGGCCTCCTGCAGGTTCTCGTAGAGTCCTCCTGGGGCGTAGAGAGTCCTCCTGGGGCGTCTTGGGGGCCTCTTGGGCCGTCAGCGCGGCCTCTTGGGCCGTCATGGAGGCGTTTTGGGACCATCTTGGGCTTTCTTGCGGCAGCCTTGGCCGTCTTGGAGGCATGTTGGAGGCCATGTTGGGACAATTTTGGTCGGTTTCCTTCCGCGTCTTTCCGGGTGGCTGGCGGGCTGGGCCGGCAGCCCAGTAGAAATCTTACACAGGACCAGCACTTACTTAACGTCTGGCACGCCGTGCACCCCGGTGGCAAGCCACAAGGGGCGGCAGACCGAAGACGCCTGCGACGAATCACCGCCGCCCCCTGTCTTTTAGGATGGGCCTATGTGGCCAAACGTTTGGCCAAGGTTTGGCCACACCATGCGTTCCCCCAGCCGTTGTGGAAGCCTTTCGGAGAACACGTGGGGGAGGAAGAGGAGGATGAGGAGAGTAAGGAAAACGGAGGATGAGGAGAATGAGGAGGAGACCTCTTGGGTTCTTTTTGGGTTTATCTTGGGGCCTCCTGGGAGTAACCAGGGGCCTCTTGGAGGCCTCCTTGGGGTTTCATCTGTCCTCTTGGGGGCCTTTGGGGGCGTCTTGGGGACCTCTTTGGCCATCTTGCGGCTATCCTGGTCCATCTGACGCCGTCTGAAGCCGCCTTGGGAGCCTCTCTGGGCCGTCTCGGGGCCCTCTTGGCGCTCTTCAGGGCCGTCTTGAAGGCCATCTTGGGTGTGTTGGTGGCCGTCTTGGGGTTCTTCGGGGGCCGTCTTGCGAGACTCTTCGGCCGTCTTGGGGCCATTTTTCGACGCTTCTTGGGCGATCTTGGGGCAAATGTTGGGGCCTCTTGGGCCGTATTGTCGGTCAGAAGGCCTTTTTGAATTAAACGCCAAGATCTTTCAAACACCAAAGGACAATGAATGGGTGTTTGCCTTCTCGGTCCTTCTTGGAGGACGTCGTGGAGGCGTTTTTGGCCGTCTTAGGGGAGTCTTGGGCACTTCTTGGGCCGTCTTGGGCTGTCTTGGACCATCTTGGCGGTCTTGCGGGCATTTGGGGGCCTTCTTGGAGGCCATATTGAGGCTATCTTGGACCCTCTTTGGGCCGTCTTGCCCATCTTGAAGGCATCTTGGAGGCCATCTTGGGCCACCTCGGCCGTCTTGGAGGCGATTCCGGGTGGCCGGCGGGCTGGGGCGAAACCACTGGGGGAGTTCTTCAGAAAAGGACCAACAACCTTCCAGACAGCTCGCACGCCGTGCACCTCTGTGGCAAGCCAAGAAGGCCGTGGCGGATTGAAGACACCTACGGCGAATCACCGCCGCCCCCTGCCTTTTTGGGAAGCGCTTGTGTGGCCGAGAGTTGGGCTAGCGGCTAGAGCTTGGCCAAGCTGTCGGACCATGAGTTCCCCGAGTCGGTTTGGAAAGCTTTCGGGGAACATGTGGGGGAGAACGACCATGAAGAGGAAGAGGAAGAGTAAGAGGAAGAGAAGGAGGATGAGGCTTTTGGGGAGTCTCTTGGAGCATCCTTGGGGCCTGCTGTGAGCTTCTTGGGGGCCTCTTCGAAGCTTCTTTGGGGCCTTCTTGGGCCTGCTGGGGGCCTTTGGAAGCTTCTTGGGGGCTTATCGGGGGGCTCTTTGGCCGTCTTAGGGCGTTCCTGGCCCGTCTGACGCCGTCGGAAGTCGTCTTGGGGCCCTCTCTGGGCCGTCTTGGGGCCCTCTTGGGGCGCTTCAGGGCCGTCTTGGAGACCATCCTGGGAGGCTTCTTGTGCCGTCTTCGGGCCCTCCTGGGGGCGTCTTGGGGGCATCTTCGGCCGTCATGGGGCCATCTTGGAGGCCTCTTGGGCGATCCTGGGGCGATCTTGGGGCCTCTTGGGCCGTCCTCGGCCGACGGAACGCCGAAAATGAGCAAACGCCAGACTCCCTCAAAAACCAATTGACCATCAATGATGTTTACCTATTCGGGCCTTCCTGGAGGTCCCTCTTGGAGGTCTCTTCTGCCGTCTTGGGGGCCTCTCGGGCCGTATTGGGCCATCTTGATGCCATCTCTGGCCATCTTGGGGGCATCTTGGGTCGTCTTGGAAACATATTGGGGCCATCTTGGGCTCTCTTGGGGCCATCTTCTCCGTCTTGGGCGAACTTGGAGGCCATCTTGGGCCATTTTGTCCGTCTTGGAGGCGGCGTTGTGCAGATTTCAGGTCGTCTTGAACACGAAGGCGGGACGCGCCGAAGCCCCAGGGGGAGTTCTTTTGGAAAAAGAACCAACACCAAAACCGAAAGGGTTCAGCACGCGGGGCACCCCTGTGATGAATCAACAGGGGGCGGCGGATCTAGTAGCCTCCGGCCCATCCCGTCACAGTGTCTGGATCGTGGATCAGAAGCCTCTTGGAGTGACCTTGGGTGCCTTTTGAATGCCTCGTACGAGATTTCTTGAGACCTCAGGGTGGTATCTTGAGGGTATCTTGGGGTCTCTTGGGCGCCTCCTGGGGGCCTTTGAGGACCTCTTGGGCGCCTCTTGGCGGTCTCGGAGACAATGGGGTCCCAGTTGGGGCCGTCGTGAGGGCCGCTAGGTATCTTGTTGGGCTTGGTGGCCGTTTTGTGACAATTTGAGGGGCGATCTGATGCCGTTCAGCATAGCCATGTAACCGAAATCTAGAATATGCAAACCAAGATTTTGCAAACGACGTATTCCTTGAATTTGGCTCCTCGAGCCAGCACACAGGACGGCCGAACAGAGGCACAAATCGGTAAGTCTTCTTAAGACACGCGGGATATGTGAACTCTCTCACCCACGTTCCTGAGGATTTTTGCAAATTCCACGCGACGACGCCCAATCGGCAATTTTTCAGGAGACCGTGTAGGCGGGTGGCGGGTGGGTGGCAGATTCTGGTCGCTGTGGTGGGTCACGACAGTTCGCAGGTGTGGGTCGCGGGCGGGGTGCGAAATGGTCACGGGGTGGGTCGCGGTGTGGGTAGTTGGTGCGTCACGGGGTAGGTCGCGGGTGGGTTGCTGGGTGGGCGATGACGATACGAACAAGAAGAACAATGCCAATCCGCACCGTGGAAGCCCCTTCAAAGCCTTTGAGCCACGCGCCGAGGGACAGTGCAGTATCGTTCGGCCCCGTCATTCAGACAGTGCCCAGTATGGAAGACTCACGGCCTGAGGACACTCCATTCCGTGCCCACGGCACGGTGGCGGATCTTTTGTTGAAGTAACTGGTCTCACGGTTAAATCTTTACAAGCTGTATTTCAATTCTGTATCCCAAAACGAATTCTTATGGAGTCCATTGACGATTCGTCCGCTCACTTTTACCAGAGCCCTGCTATTGTGCAGGAGATGCTGGAATACACGGCTCGGTGCGATACCGATTTGCTTCTTGATTGTGATAGTTGCGGCTTTTCTGTATTAGATTTCGAACGGCTACTAATGGCACCGCGCATCACCACCCGAATATCCTCATCTTACCGCTCGTATCCACTAGGGCGATTCACAACCAGCAGTACGCGCTTATATCTGGAGCAGACGCGCGAATATAAACAGAGGGTTACCTCATTAGGATGGTTTGAAGACCAACGCGAACCAATCGAATATGATGATAGCTCTGATACTACGTTGTCCTAGACAATACTTTGCGCAACGGGATGACCAACTGTGGACCTTTGTCTACTTTGGCGTGCACCGAGCGCGTGACACTCGCCATTCGTCTTGCGAGTTCGTTCGTCCCTGTTTGATTGAATCAGCCAGTAGTCGAGGATCCGGCTGCCGCAGAAGGAAACACAATGACGGCTTTGTTGCGTATGTGGATGTGGCAGAGTCAACCCAGTAAGCGCAGGTACAGCGTTGTTGGATGTGCCAGCGCAAACCAAGCAACTACCATCAGCTATCGCCATGGTGAGCTAGATCAGGCAGGGCGGTGCCAAGCTCGTACAGCGGTTTTCTGGGGCTTTATACAGAGGTGTGAGCCAGTTCTGGACGGCGCGGCAAGTGTTTGTTCGAGTTGAGTAGGACGGTCATCAGATGTAGCCAGGGAATCCCGACCCAAGCCGTCACTCCCATGGGTCCGAACGCTGTCGGGGACCCCGGCTTTACGCGCTTCCTCAGGGTATCTGAACTCACTGGGTCGACCGGTTGGTCGGGTCCAACTTGCCCTGGCTACTCAGTTGAAGCTCGCTCTCTTCAGAAAATACAGCCTCGCCCTTGTCCAAGCTAGGATTCTGCGTGCCCTGGGCTTTCATGGCTCGTGCTGGAGGAAATCATAGTTGTATGGCACATATCTTATTGGTTTGTCCCAACCCTCCTGTGTTGTTGGGCCCTCGCATTCGCTCCGCAGCGTGTTTTGTCTCCTGCTTCATGCTCCTCCCCCTCCCCCCTTCCCTTCCCGCCTCTGCTCTTCGCATGTCGATTTCGGCAATCTCCTGAAACAGACTGTGCCCCATCGGGAACTCCACCTAAGGCCCCAGCGGGGGCATTCTTACAGCGTCTTGGCGCCAATTGCGGCACACCCCTCACGCGGATCGCGCCCCCATAGGGACCTCCACCCACAGCCCCAGCGGGGGCGTCCTCATAGCGTCTCCGCGTCTATTTCGGCACACCCCTACGGATCTTGCCCCTATGGGGAGTTCTACCTACAGCCCCAGCGGCGGCGTTCCTATAGCGTCTCCGCGCCTCAGTGCGGCACATAGACCTTGCACGGATCGTGCCCCTTGGGGCGCTCCACCTACGGGCCCAAGGTGGGGCATTGGCATAGCGTTATCGCGCCCATCTCGGCACACACCTGGCATGTGTCGTGCCCCATAGGGCCCACGTTAGGGCTTTCCTATAGCGTCTCCGCGCCCCGTCCGGCAAACCCTTTCCACGGATCGTGCCGCATAGGGAGCGCAGCGCGATTCTGCTCGCCTGATCCGCAACCCCTTCTCCGCACTGCCCAGAACTCCCTCACTGCCGCGGCGCGCATCATATGGGGAGAGCCGCGCCCCGTGCTTCGCGCAGCTGCATAGGTTTGGGCCCTTCGCCAGGCTAAAGTGCAATTCGAAGAGTTCTCGAGCTTCAGATTCCGTCCTTCGTGGCTGGAGGCCTTGGTTCTTTGGCTGTGATTCTGGGCCAGACCAGGAGACGTCGAGCATCCACCTCACCGATCATGGCCAGGCCCAGCCCGGGCTCAGGACCGGTATCAATGACCCAGGGTCCTCCCCCCCCAAGAAGGAGGAGAGGAGGAGAAGGAGGAGGAGGAGGAGGAGGAGTGAGGGAAGGCGAGGGGACGAGGAGAAGGGGGGAGGAATAATCAATCCTGGAATTAGGCACTCTCCCCCTCGCGCCGAACCCCCTTCCTCCCTAGGAGTGGAGTGCGGTGCTGCGGAGGTGGTATTTCGGATGCAACTCCTGGAAGGTCCAGTTCTGACTTTGCCCTGGTCCGAGATCCGGTTTAATCCCGCTTAATCCCGCTAATCCGGCGTAATCCCGCTTAATCTCGTTTCATCCGCGTCCTACTCCTGCGCTGCAGCTCCTCAATGGGGCTTAACTCTCCCTAGTTCTTCTGGCGAAGATCTCCCAGTAGTTGCTTCCTAATGGTGTGGTGCTGCAGTTCCTCCTCACCCTTGCTTGGCGCTCGTCGGAGGGTCCGGTCGGACGCGAGGTGGCGATAGGGCTGGGGGCGGGGTACGACATCTGCTGTGTGCAGCGGGTCTCGGCCTGGCCGCCGGGCTGGTCTCGGCTCTTCGCGGCCAGACGCAACGCGCTCTTCTTGGACAAGCAGTGCACGCGGCACAAGCGATAGCACGCGAGATGCACCGTCAAGCGCCTGTCGGCGGCGAGCGCGGAGGGGAAGTGAGAAGGAGAGGGCCTTCTCAGAAGGCGGCGGGACTTCTCAGAAGCGCCCCAGCCTTCTGCTGAGAAGTGTTCTGTGCCTCCGGTGAAGGCCCAGATAGCTTCTCAGAGGGCCGGGGGACTTCCTGAGAAGGCCCGCCCCTTCTCCCTCCCTCCCCGGGCTCGCCGCCGAGCCAGGTCCAGCGGCCGCCAGAAAACTTGAGGCCCCGTTCCCAAGGCTACTCCAGGTCTGTGCCTCTGCGGTTCCGCGGGCGACCCGTGTGCACCGCGCCGCGGTGGCCTCTCCCGAGGCGCGGTGTCGATCTTCGATCGTCCTCCCGTCGGAGGAGTCGCTCTGGGCGACGCCGCACGGGGCAGGCCAGCGTTCCCCGTGGTTGGTATGGCCACCAGTCCTGGTGCTGGGAACCCTTGGATCGCGTGTCGGTCCGCCGGTTCTGGCCCATCACTGGGAAACCCACCAGGTACCGATATCGCTACTCCCCGGGCCTCGCCCGGGGTGCGTTCTGATCAGGTTTTCGAGGCGAATCCAGCGGAGGCGACGAGGTTCTCCCGGGAAGCCAGACAACAGGGGAAACGGCCGAAGGGCAGCGATATGGGTGCCTTTTCCTCTTACGAGCCCCGCTTCGGAGCGACGCGTTGTCCTCAGCCCCGCCACCGAGCGCCAACGCCCCGAGCCTTTCCGAGCCCATCGGCCCGCGGAGCGGAGCGACACGCGGTCCGCTTTCCGGGCGCAGCGGGTCGCCAGGGCCGCCGCCGCGATACGCTATGAGCAAGCGTTCCCGAGCCGGGCCCGTCGGCGAGCGGGGCCCCCCTCCGGCGGCCCCTTGGGCGCCGCCCCTGGCGCTTCGCGCGCCGGGGAGGCGGGGTGCAGCGCAGATCCGAGGAATCGGCGAGGACCTCCACAGCTGCTGCTTCTATTTGTTTATACATCTATATATATATATATACATTCTCTTCATCATTGTCGTCGTCGTCGTCGTCGTCGTCTGCCACGAGCCCTGAGATCCGACGTTGCGAACGTGGGCGTCGTCGAAGGCGTCGGCGTCGGCAGCAACGGCGTCGGCCCGGCTTTTGTGGGCGTCCGCGGGGGCGTCGGCGTCGGCGTCGTGGGCGTTGTTGGCGTCGTCGAGGGCGTCGGCAGCGACGGCGTCGGCGCGGCGTCGACCCTAAATACGCCATTACTTCTCACGAGGAAACGTCGAGAGTAACACAACCCTGAACCCTACTAACACAGTGAAGACGTGGCCTCACTGAGGTCCCCGTCTCCGCATCAGGGATCATAATTCTTGGGCGGTTTGGTTCGGTACATCGTCAGAAAAGACCCGCTATCGCTACAGTCGGCTCCGATTAGTAGCTCGACCCTGCCGAATCGAGGGTACCCTCGCGTCCTGTGTTTCGCGACCAATGCCTTCTGCATTCCTATGGCAACGTGGCCCTCGGAAGGGTCTTGTGTCCTCTCGCGTACCCTCTTCAGTCAAGTCCGACTGTAACGTCTTGGCTCTCCTAACTTAGGTCCCTTCCCAAAGGGTTAGGGGTCCTTTTTTGGTTAATCAAGGAAGGTGCACCCCTCCTCCTCCTCCTTCTCCTCCTCCTCCTCCTCCTCCTCCTCCTCCTCCTCCTCCTCCTCCTCTCCTCCTCCTCCTCCTCCTCCTCCTCCTCCTCCTCCTCCTCCTCCTCCTCCTCCTCCTCCTCCTCCTCCTCCTCTCCTCCTCCTCCTCCTCCTCCTCCTCCTCCTCCTCCCTCCTCCTCCTCCTCCTCCTCCTCCTCCTCCTCCTCCTCCCATCTCCTCCTGCTCCTCCTCCTCCGCTTTTCTTTCTTGGTTAATCCAGGCAGGGGCACGGCAGGGGCCGCGCAAGGCGCGCCGGGACCGCCGCCCCCCCTGGCCGGCGCGGCGGCCCACTGCCGCCGCGCGGCGCCGCCCTTTGCCGCCCATGCGGGGCGTCATGGCGGCGCAGCTGCGCGCCGCGCGCGCTGCAGCAGCCTCTGGGGACGCCGGGCGTCGTCGTCGTCGTCGTCGTCGTCGTCGGCGTCGTCGTCGTCGGCGTCGGCGTCGTCGTCGTCGACGTCGTCGTCATCGTCGTCGTCATTGTCGTCGTCGTCGTGGTCGTAGTCGTCGTCGTCGTCGTCGCCGCCGCCGCTGTCTTCTTCTTCCTCTTCTTCTTTCTTCTTTGTCGTCGTCGTTGAAGCAGTGGCGCAGCGCCCTGACTTCTCTTTCGGCTCACCAAGTGTGAATTGCACGGAGTGTTCTTAGAATATGTCGTCCGTTTGTGGCCTCCGACGTTGCAAACACAAACGTAACACCGTGAAAAATCTTGACCCCGTCTCTCCACAGCATGTTGTAAAGCCAGGTCGACCTGTGAGGGTCCCAGGGCCCAAAATTTAGCGAAACGCCAAGCTCGGAAAACTTGCGACGCCAGGATCTCAGGGTCGTCGTTGTCGTTGTCGTCGGCCGCGACTGCGGGGCTTCTGTCCTCAACAAGCCCCTCCCAGGGCGGGAGCCGTTTCGGTTCTGTGGATGCGACTCGATTCGGTGTCGAGGATTCCGGCTTCGATTCGGTTCGACTCTCGATTCGATGTCGGTTTGGATTTCTTCTCTAATGTTTCGGTTTGGGCCGGCACACATCAATTCCGGTGCCCTTTGGTTTGCCTGCCGATTTCGGCCGATTCGACGTACACCCATCAGAAGTCTTCAGTCAAAACCAAGAATCTGGACTGGACCCAGGGCGTTATCTTGGAGCTCGTTTTTTCGTTGAAGTCTCGTACATCTGGACCTGGGCTGCTGTCCGAGAAAGCGCATGGAATGAAGTCCATCCTTCCCGCGGCTCAAAGACTTCTTCAACCCTAAGCAGGGGGATGACCACCTCGATCTTCTGATCCGCTCTCTGGGCTACCCTGCCAGGGCCTCCTCCCCGCCCGCCCCTGCTGGCAGGACGACGCCGCCCTGGTGGACCCGCGGCCCGTCTTCGCGAGGAGCCCCGGGCTGGCGAGCGAGCGCCGACGACGACGGCGCCGACGACGACGGCGACGACGACGACGGCAACGACGATGACGACGGTGGCGACGACGTCGCTGGCGGCGACGGCGACGCCGACGCCGGCGATGAGGACGGTGGCGGCCGCGACGGCGGTGAGGACGAGGGGGGAGGCGGCCAGGGGGGGAGGCTCTTTGTCCAAGGAGTGGCAAAGATGGATCAGCGATGCGCGGATTAGTGGGAGCGTGCGAGGGAGTGTGACGAATGCTATGCCTGCTGCGTTATGTCGATGACAGCTTGTGATCTGACAAGTCATCGTTTTCATATTCATTGTTTTGCCGATCGGCGCGGGCCCTCGCAACCTCCCCTCGCCCCCCCATGGAGTAGATCGTGGCGGTTTTGGGCGCCTGTTTCAAGTAGGTGGAGTCTCCTCCACAGGACGCGCTGTTGCAAACAGTCGTGTTAAGCAGAGGTCCGGAGCGGAGCCAGACCCCCCCCCCTCCCCCCCCTTCCGCCCAGTGTCGAAGCGCCGAATAAGAGAGCGTTGATCTGGCGACGGGTCTCGCTTCTGTGCAGAATCGGTGCGCCTCGTCGGCAAATTGGGCGTTCTGGACAGGGCTCTGCCCTCGCGGAGCGAAGGAGCTGCCATCTTCGCCTCGGCGGAAGGTCGGCGGCCGTCGGGGGGGGGTACCTCCCCACGCTTATTAAGAAACCCAGAGTAGGGTTGGGTCGGGCACGTCCCTCTACAGGAGGACTATACAAAACTAGTAGAAGCACAGTCAGGAGACGATTTGTTAAGACTTTTAAGCCTTTTGATTGTTACTTGTTTTTTTTCCGCGTCCCGAATCCGCCTATAGGGGGACATGCCCGACCTAGGAGTAGGGGCCCGATACCCTGACCTTCCAGGAGGGCAAACAAATAGCACCAGGACATCGACGTCCTAATTCCTGTCGAGGTTTGAGGCAGTCCAGATAGATCTATAGGTCTGGAGTGCTATTGTTCAGCACCCTGGAAGGTCAGGGTAGCCCACCCCCGGCTCCGGAGCGTGCGGGCTCCCCTGTCAGGAGAGCCTCTCGCCGATCCGTCGGCGAGGTGTCGCCGCGTCCGGGTCGGTGGTTGCCTGCCCGGAGTGAGCCGGGTCCCTGCCTCTCGTCGTTGTCCCTCGCAGTGGCGGGGCGGCCCCGGGGGGAGGCTGCTGAGCGAAGGGGCGGGGCGGCCCTGGCGGAGGCTTTGGAGCGAACTCAGTGGGAGCCTTGAGACGAGGGTGTTGGCCCTCCATGGGGACGGGTTGGCCCCGGTGGAGGCTTCTGAGCGAACTCTCGGGAGCCTTGAGACGGGGTTGAACGCAAGCGGTAAGTCGGGCAAGTCTCTTGTCCACAGGAGGAGCATTCAAAAACAGTACAAAATAGTCTGGGGATGATTTTCAGTTTTTGTTGTTGTTGTTTTTTGAATTTTTGGGGCATTGTTTGGCTAGTCTTTATTTTTCATACCCTATCCATAGGAGGACATGCGCGACCTAAAGCAAACGGGGGTCAGCCAGAGCGCTGGAGCTTGCAGGATCCTGCATGTCGATGTGGCTCGAGAAATGGCGCAGGAAGGGGGGGTCTGGGGCATGTTCCTTGATTTATCGCGATGCCTTTTTGTCGCGTCGTCGGATCTCAGGGCCTGGGGGCCGTTGTCTGGCCCGGGGGCCATCAAGCACTAATCCGGGACGAAAGCCTGCTTGCGGACCAGGGGTCGCGTTCTCCCAGGGCCCGCGGATTTACATGTCTCAATCCGTCGGAAGTCTGGGAAGGTTTGAGCTTCGACGATCGACGCTTGAGTATCGATGCTGTTGATGAGTTGTTGTGCCTTTCAGGACCCTCCAGGGGTCTCTCGTCGCCACGGCTGGACTTCTTTCAAGATGCTGGTCAGCATGCGCCCCTCACGGGGGATCGTTTCTTTGGAGGGCAGATGGGGAGAAGCAGAGGAGGAGAATGCGCAGGAGGAGGAGGAGGATGAGGATGAGGATGAGGAGGAGGAGGAGGAGGAGGAGGAGAAGGAGGAGGGGAGGAGGAGGAGGAGGAGGACGGAGGAGGGAGGGAGGGAGGGAGGGAGGGAGGGAGGGAGGGAGGGAGGGAGGGAGGGAGGGAGGAGGGAGGGAGGAGGAGGAGGAGGAGGAGGAGGAGGAGGAGGAGGAGGAGGAGGAGGAGGAGGAGGAAGGAGGAGGAGGAGGAGGAGGGAGGAGGGAGGAGAGGAGGGAGGAGGAGGGAGGGGAAGGAGGAGGGAGGAGGGAGGAGGGAGGAGGAGGAGGGAGGAGGAGGTAGGAGGGAGGAGGGAGGAGGGAGGAGGGAGGAGGGAGGAGGGAGGAGGGAGGAGGAGGAGGAGGAGGAGGTGGGCAGCACCGTGTCCTCGAATCTAATGCGATCGGCGTCAGCGACAGGAGGAGGAGGAGGAGGAGGAGGACCAGGAGGAGGGGGAGGAAGGAAGAAGGGAGGAAAGCCTTCAGATCCGACTGCGCGAGAAAACTGCTTCATCGTGACAAATCGCTACCAGAGCCCTGGATCCTATCTCTCTGCAGCATTTCTCGAGCCGTATCGATCCGTGAGGGCCCGAAAGGATGCGAAAACGCCCGACCCGAACCAGTTGCGACACCAGGATCTCGGGGAAGGCGAGAGACGAGCCCGAGGCCCGTCGGCGCTTCTCTGGCCGGCGGGGAGGAGGCCCTCGAGCGCGTCGTGCGCCACGCGGCTCACCGAGCAGGCCGCGGGGGCGCGGGGGCGCGTGGGCGGCGAGGGCGGGCAGGAGGGGTGGGCTTAAGTCGGGCCTGTCCCTCTACAGGAGGAATATTCAAAAATAGTAAAGCAGAGTCTGGGGGCGATTTTTGATCATTGTTTTTTTTGTATTTTGTTGATTTTTTTTTCGTCCGAAGTCCGCCTGTAGAGGGACATGCGCGACCTAAGGGTGGGCGGCCGAGAGGAGGGTGATTCCTTGATAGCTCTCTAAGAGCTAGGAGGGTTTCAGATTCGAAGCCAGCAGCTTCCTGCACGACGCCTCGCAGCAACTCCTGTGAAATTGCAGCTTGTCCCGGAGGCCTTCTCTCATTGTTTCCCAATGCGTGTACCAGGAAGCTCTCCAGAAGCTCCTTCGGAAGCTCTCTCCAAGAGCTTTCAAGGCTCCTTCCAGCGGCCTTTCAAAGGCTCTCTGGCGCTCCGCTATACGCTATCCGGTGCACCCGGCTGCGCTGGAGGCGCTGCCGGGTGCACCCAGCGCCGATCCGAGGAATCGGCGGGGACCTTGTCGAGTTCTGATGCTTACGTCCTCGTGTGTTCCCCTGCATGCGGTCGGGAACTTTTGGATGGCGTGCCGCTCCGCCAGCTCTGGCCTCCCACGCCTCGGCGCGTCACGCCACCCACGTCTCCGCTCCCAGACGTCGACGTCCCGAGCCTCCCCCGAGCCTCTCGCCCCGGGGAGCGGAGCGGCACGCTGTCCACTCGTAAGGCGTACGGCGCATCGCCGGGGCCGCTTGCCGCGACGCGCTGAGCAGAAATTCCTGACCGGATCTCCTCGGATGTCTCGAAGAGGTAAAAACGCCACGAACATAACATAAACTTTTGGCGCTCCGCGCGGATTTCTTGGATCCGCGGGGAGCGCTAGAAGTTTCTGTTTCGGGTGATTTTTCTTCGTCTAATTTCACGACCCCCTCTGTTTTATTTCCATGCGTCCCTTGGCCCCCCCTGGGCCGTGCACCTGCCTGAGGCCATGCTTTGCGCCGAGCAAGGGGGGGGGGGCAGGCCGCCTCATCGGCCAGCGATGGCCTCGTGGAGGCCCAGAGGATCGAGGTCTCGAGGACCGCGGGTCGAGGTTCGAGGGTCGAGCATCGAGGATCGACGATCCCTGAGATCCGACGACGCTGGAGAATGGCCGCACAGCGGAAGTCACGACCGGAGCCCAGGACCTCATCTTCCTGCGGCATTCCTCGAGCCAGATCGATGTGTGAGGCCCCCAGGGTCCGAAATATCATGCGACAGCGCCCGATTGCAAAGAACTGCGACGCCAGGATCTCAGGAGGGAAAGATCGCCACAGACGCATGCAATCGTATATTCGCGCGAGCACATCTGAACAAGTTGTGGGGCGTGGAGGAGAAGGCAAGTTATCCAGAATTTGCATGTCTCCCTTCCTGGGAGCCTTGGAACCCTGGACGTTCTGTCCTTCTGTCCGTGTCTCCCTGGGCCCCCTTTCTAGAGGCCAGAAAAACAATCCACCCCCATCATAACCACCCCGACACGCGCAGTCGTTCAGTACACGCGCCCAGAGAAGGCAACGAACAGGGCAGGGCTGTGCAGTCAACGCCCAGGGCCGTTGGGTAAATGCCACTTGTCCGGTGGGGGTGGCATCCTCCTCCCCCTCCTCCTCCTCCTCCTCCTCCTCTCCTCCTCTCCTCCTCCTCCCTCCCTCCTCCTCCTCCCCCTCCCCCTCCTCCTCCTCCTCCTCCTCCTCCTCCTCCTCCTCCTCCTCCTCCTCCTCCTCACCCCCCTTCTGGTATTCATGGGGTCGGGAGGTCTGGGTGCCGACGCTCGAGGCTGGAGGCCCGAGGCCCCAGGGCCGAGGGCCGAGAGCCGAAGGGCCCGGGAATCCGGGGCTCGGGGCGCCTCCGCCCGAGCCGCGGCCTGGCGCCGCAGCCGCCTGCCTCCTCCTCCTCCTCCTCCCCCTCGTGCTCCTGGCTCCTTACCCCTCCTCCTCCTCGTCTCCTCCTCCTCCTCCTCCTCCTCCTCCTCCTCCTCCTCCTCCTCCTCCTCCTCCTCCTCCCCCGCCTCTCTCGCCCCTATTGATCGAGCTCGAGGCCAGGCTTTGGTGTCGGCAGTCTGTTTTGGTTTCGTGATTTCTGCTTCCCGCTGTCGTTCATCCGCAGAGCCCCTGTAATGTCCGACACTTCTGATCGCGCGTTCGCCCGAGGCGTCGCGTAGAGACCCGACTTCGGCGCAGGGGGGAGAGATAATGTGGACCCCAGACATGCTCGCGTCGTGAATCATGCGCATCGGGAGTTTTTGTCCACTCTTTTTGCTGCCTCTGGGGGCTTTTACCGGACCCTGGGACTGTCAAGCCGCGATTCAGGCTGAAAAGCGGCTTCCGTGGGAGGGGTAGGCACCTCCGGCTTGGCACCGCTCGGGCCTGCGGATTTTTTCCCGGCGAAGACCCTCGAGGAACATCCTGGATCACGAGTCGAGAGCTTCGGCTCCACGTGTCTCGCCGCCGGGGGCGACCTCCCCCGCGTTCCCCCCTCGGCCCCCCGCGGTCGCCCTCCTCTCTTCCACCTGTTTTCTGTGCCTCTGCCCGGCGCGTCCCGCTGGCCAACCGACCGCGTGGGCGCCCGCGCTCGTGGAGGAGGAGGAGGAGGAGGAGGAGGAGGAGGAGGAGGAGGAGGAGGAGGACCAACAGGTCGCGCCGCCGGCTCTGGCCCACCACGCTTCGGCGCGACGCGCGCGACCCACGTCCCGGCTCCCGGGGCGTCCACGTCCCGAGAGGTTTCCGTCCCTCCCGCGGAGCGGGGCAGCACGCTGTCAGCTCGCGGGGCACAGCGTGTCGCCGGGGCCGCGGGCCGCGACGCGCGAGTCCAGAGCTCGTCCATGTACGTAGTATCCGAGGAGGTCTGGGGCAGCGACATCAATCCCTAGGAAGGAAAGGAAGTACCGATACCGCTGCCCCTTCTTGGGGCTCACTTCGTACGGCTTTTTGGGAGGCCCTCGTTGCCGCGGCTGGATGCGTTTCGAAATTTTAGTCAGAACGCACCCCAGGAGAGGTCAGGGGGGTATGGGGTATCGGTATCTTCTGGGTTCCTCAATCTCCGCCGCGGCGGTCCCGTGCTCACGCGACGAGGGAATCCATGAGACAGGGAGGGGGGAGTGCAGTGGTCGACGACGGAGAGGAGGTGCGCTTCCGATCCGCGGATCGCGGAGTTTGGGAATGCCAATTTTGCGAGGTTAGTACACGTTGGGCGGTGCCGAGGATGAGGAATGTGTCAGGGATGTTGTTTAATCGCTGTAGTTCCACATCCAATTTGCCAACCTGGGGTTGAGCAGGGTGGGGGGAAGGGGTAAGGGCAGGCGGAGGACAAGACAAGACAAGCCACATGTGATCAACTTCCTGTCGGAATTGTACGGCAAGAGAGGAAAAAGAAGTTTGAGCCTCGAAGTGCATCATCTGGATCTGTGTTCGCTGCGTTGAGAGACTATCCAGATCGCTCTGCAGGGGGATGTCTCTGGTCCAATCATTTGGAAGATACGAGTGTGCAGGCCATGCAGACGTATGCCAGTCCTGGCCCGAGCATTAAACAACAGTTCAATTAGCCTGACGAAGGACCCAACCATATGCAGGTGTGAGTACCGCAATTGTGATTCACTTTTTCAATGGTGATCCCTATGAGGCAACGAACCGTGCTAGGGGTGTGCCGAAATGAGTGGCGTGGTACACAACGCGAACGAAAACGAACAACACAATGCGGACTGCGCCACGGGGACCTTCGGTGGGGCTCCAGATGGGGCCACGAAACGCTGTACTGGGTGAGGGAGACGCATGCGGACTGCGCCACGGGGACCTTATGCGGAGTTCCCTATGGGGCCGCGAAACGTGTGAGGGGTGTGCCGAAATGAGTGGCGGGGACGCATGCGGACTGTGCCACTGGGACCTTCGGCGGAGCTTCTTTGGGGCCACGAAACGTGTGAGGGGGTGTGCCGACATGAGTGGCGGGGTTGCATGCGAACTGTGCCACTGGGACCTTCGGCGGAGCTCCTATGGGGCCACGAAACGTGTGAGGGGTGTGCCGAAATGAGTGGCGGGGACGCGTGCGAACCGTGCCACTGGGACCTTCGGCGGAGCTCCTATGGGGCCACGAAACGTGTGAGGGGTGTGCCGAAATGAGTGGCGGGGACGCTTGCGAACTGTGCCACTGGGACCTTCGGCGGAGCTCCTATGGGGCCACGAAACGAGTGAGGGTGTGCCACAATGAGTGGCGGGGACGCATGCGAGCTGTGCCACTGGGACCTTCGGCGGAGCTCCTATGGGG
>CAUYUJ010001113.1:2258931-2281431 GCA_963575745.1 Prorocentrum cordatum | reverse complement strand
ATGTTCTAAGAACCTCTCCTGGTTCGCCCGAAATGTTCTTAGAATATTTCTGGCTGGGGCTGTCTTGTTTCAACGCATCGGGTTTCTGTTCTAAGAACGATGTTCTTCTGATTCGAACATTTTTGGGCCTATAGGAATGCTGGGACGGTCGGTCGCTGCTCAACGCACCCCCCCCGCCTCCAGAGGCCAACAACGTATGTACACGTAGGTCGTTAGCTTCCGCTGGAGTGGGTCTGAATGCGGACACTCGTGCACGTAGTGGGCCCTGCAAACGACAGGGCCGTTTTTCACCAGTTCCGTTTTGCATTTTTTTGTCGGCTCCGACGCCGTTTGCTCACCGATTCCGTCGCCGTTGTTTTACCTGTTCTCGCTCTGGTTCCAATCCTGGAGCCGTTTTCTTGCCGTTTTTGGAAGCCGTTTGTTGGCCGCTTCCATGTTCAAGAGACCGCTTTCTAGAAAGGGTAAACATATGGCGCTGCCGTTTCCAGAGCCCACCAAGGGGCGTACGTGTACACATGTCGTTGCTCGCTCCCTCCTCCTCGCCCCAGTAGTCGTCGTGTCCGCAGCCGCGTCCGCGTCGTCGTCGATGACGTCGTTCGTCATCCACATCGTCGTCGACGTCGATCGCTTCCGCTGTCCCCCTCGCCGCTGCTACCGCCGCCGCCGCCGCCGGCGTCGTCGTCGTCGTCGTCGCCGTCGTCGTCGTCGTCGTCGTCGTCGTCGTCGTCGTCGTCGTGGTGCTGCTACATCTTCGGCGTGCTCTCCGGCCCTTCCGTAACATCGTCGTGCTCCCCCTCCTCTTCCTCCTCCAAACATCTCGCTCCTCATCCCTCTTCCTCCTCCTCATTCCTTCCCTCCATCCCTCCTCCCTTTCCCTCTCACCCTCCTCGTCCACGACCCTCCCCAGGTGTCTGTACTTGTACTCACTCTCCTTTTCCTCCTCCCTTAGCCATCCTGCCTCCTCCTCGTCCTCCTCCTCCTCCTCCTCCTCGCCTCCTTCTCCTCCTCCTCCTCCTCTTCCTCCTCCTCCTCCTCCTCCTCCCTCTTCCTCTCTCCTCCTCTTTCCCCCCTTCCTCCTTTACAAGTGCACATTCTGAACACTGGTCTCCCCTTTCCCCTGACTATGTCCGGAAGATATTCGGCCTTCTCCGCGTATGGTTGTAACACCCAGGATGTGAAGCATTGATTTGTCATTCTTGTTGCATTCATATTGTTTTCGGTGGTTCGAATCTTGCTCCCGCTGCAGCGTGGGCCTCATTTTCGGATCGGCGCTTTGCCCCCGTCGTGCTCTCGCCCCAGCGCGGACCACTTTTCTAGACCCGAGTCTTTTCTCATTGCTGTCGCCCCCCTCGTTTCCCCTCCTCCGCCTTCCCCTGGTCCTTCTGCTCCTCCCGCTCCTGCCTATCCGCTCCTGCTGTCGCTTTTCGTCCTCGTCCTCCTCCCTCCTCCTCCTCCTCCTCCTCCTCCTCCTCCTCCTCCTCCTCCTTTTCTCCTGCTATGGGCCACGCCTCCTCCTCCTCCTCCAACTTTCGCAGCTCCCTTCTTCCGATTGCGCATGCTACGATAGGGGTCATCTTTGGAGCCCCAGCCCGATATGAAACATGGACATGCGTCGACGGATGTAGGAAACAGCGCAGCGAGAAGGGATGCGTGAGAGGGCTAGGATGTCAGACATGGGGCGCGAGAGCACCTAGCTTGCCTCCCTTGCCTCTCCGCTCGCCCCCCTCCCCAGTCCCCCTCCCCTCCTCCCAGGCCCCCCCGCCCTCCTGCTCCCTCGCCCCCCCCTCCCTCCCCCCCACCTCCCCCACGATACCCGACGACGCGGAAAACTTGCAGCACCGCATAACATCACCACCGCAGCCCCGGACCTCCTCTTCTCGCTGCGCCACTTTCCGAGCCGCAGATCGATCCGTGAAGGCCCCGGGGCCCGACACCGGGCAGAACCACCCGCGGCGAAAAAAGTCGCAGCGCCAGGATCTCGGGGCGCGCCCCGTCCCCCTCCACCCGCCCCGACGAAGGAACAACACACACCCTATAGGGGGGTCGGCGGGAGGATGACTGGCTGTGGGTATGGGTGCGGGTTGTCGGACTCCGGGGGGGGGGGGGGCTCCTGGCCCCCTCCGTCCCCCCCATGGCTATGGGTATGGGTGTATGCTGTTCGTCCCCCCCGCCCGCCGCGCGCCCCCCATGGCGTCGCACGCCCTGCCAGGGCCGGCGCCGCCACCCGGCAGCACGGCAGAGCCCCCCCGTTCTGCTCCCCCGCTCCTCTCCACCCAGGCCTCCCTCCCCTCCGCTCCCCCTCTCCCCCTCTCCCCCTCCTCCGCCCCCCCCCCTCCTCCCCCGGCCGCACGCCGCGCGCCGCCCATGGCGTCGCCCGCCCTGCCAGGGCTGGCGCCGCCACCCGGCATCGGGCGTTGCGCCGGGGGGGGGGGGCGATAAGGGGGGGGGAGAGGTGAAGCAAGGTGCACCTTGTGTTCACCGTATAGGGGCCCGACAGGGCCCCCCTGTGGCCCAATGGGGGCACGAAAGGTGATGCTTCTGCGCCCCCCCGTTCCCAGACCCCCGACGCCATGTTTGTCTCATGAAGTCGATCCCCAGAGATCTCGACCCATTCCCCAGGACCAGGTTTTCATCTGGAGTCATTATTTGACGGCCCTGGGGCCAAGCGAGGGCCCCAAGAGGCAGAAAATTGTCAAAACCTTCTGTCATGATTTTCTTCCAACTCGGGGTGAGGGGGTTCACAGCGGGAACCCCTACCAAGAGGCACCCTGCTTGCCTGCAGGGTGTCCTGGGTTTCTTGGGTCTCGATGGTTTTGCGATGGAAGGCGTGGCGCTCCCATACAACAATTCAATGGGCATCCCAGGGTTTCAAGGCTGCGTTTATTGTGGAAATTTTCTTGTGGTCCAGCTCCTACGTCTCCGAGCGGCGGGCCCGCGTTGTGGGCAGCAGCGCTGCGTCGCAGGAACCGGGGGCCTGGCGCCGGCGTAGTTCGCGCCGGCGCGCGGACTCGCGGGTGCTGCTCTTTGCATCGCTCGGATGTGTGCACCTTTTTCGGCGAGGGCCATCGAGGAGCAGATCGGTTCACCTAACGAGCAAACGAAATCGCACGACATCGAAACATGCACGGGAAATGGACGTCCGAGCGATGGCGAGTGCTGGAATGCGAAAGTTCGGATGCAACTCTTGGGAGGTCAAATTCTGACTTTGCCCTGGTCCGAGATCCGTCTTCGTCCCGCTTGATCTGGCTGAATCCCGCTTTCTCCGGTGGAATCCCGCTGAAGCCGCGGCCTGATCCGGCGTAGCAGCCCTCCTTAGTCCTTCCGACGAAGGGCTCCCAGTACTTGCCTGCAAACGATCGGTTTCTTATTCATTGTTTTGCCGATCGGCGCGGGCCCTCTTACCCCCCCCCCCTTCCGCCCAATCCCGAATATTACGTATCAAGCAGATGCCCGGAGCCAGACCCCCCCCCCCCTCCCGCCCCACGTCGAAACGCCGCAGAAGGAACCGTTCCCAGAGCAGCATCGCCCCCCCGCCGTGACGCAACGCTCGGCGGCAGCGCCGCGGAGCCCGCCGGCGGCGGCGCGCCGCCCGACCGGCCGCGGCAGCGGCCGGCTGCCGCCGCGGCGGGCGGCGCGCTCCGCGCGGCGGCGGGGCGCGGCGACCACGCCGAGCTGGGCGTGGAGGCGCTGCGGGCCCAGGCGCGGCGCCGTGGGAGCGCCCCTGCCAGACCTCGGCATCGCACGGACGTGTGCGTTTTTTTTTTTTTTTTTTTTTTTTTGTTTCTTCTTCCTTCTCGGCGAGGACCATCGGGGAGCAGGTGCGGCCATCTCACGGTCATCTCGAGGAGGAGGAGGACGAGGAGCACGAGCACGAGCAGGCAGGAGCATGGAGGAGGAGGAGGAGGAGGAGGAGGAGGAGGAGGAGGAGGAGGAGGAGGAGGAGGAGGAGGAGGAGGGAGGAGGGGGAGGGGGAGGAGGGGAGGAGGAGGAACGGAGGAGGAGGAGGAGGAGGAGGAGGAGGAGGAGGAGGAGGGGCCGAAGAGCCAACGAACATGTGAACGGGAAGTTTCGCCCACGGAGAAATACTTTGTACCAGCCTCTGTTTGCCAGTTGGTCCTTTTGTGAATCCCTTTGGCAGGAAGGGCTGTTGGTCATCGTCCCTGCTCGTCTCATACCCATGTCGGCCCCCTCAGCAGGTGCGCGAGCTCCACGGCGACGTTGACCGTCTGAAGGCCCTGCAGTGGAAGGATCGGCAGTCGACAGAAGCGGCCCGTACCGAACCCTGACATCCAGATGTGGGCTTGGCGGCCGCGGTATGCAGTCGTCATGCGCCGAAGGCCCGAGGCGTGATATCCAGGGAGCACTGCGCTCTTTGGGCCTGGCGGCCGCGGTATGCAGGGTGTGCGAAGCGGGTCGGGGGCTCTCTTCCTGTAAGTCTCACGAAGACCGCCTGTCGGGTGGGAAAACACGTTGGGATTGAAAGCATCATATCGTTGGAGATCTGGGTCGCTGCACGGGGGGCTGGAGGGCCTGCGGGGTGTCAAGGATGTGGGCTCGGGGGGGGGCGGGGAGGCCGGGGGGCCGCAGGAGGCCAGGCGGGGGCAGAAAGGCGAGGAGGGGGCGGGGGCAGCAGGCCGGGCGGGTCCAGGGGCGGGGAGGCTGGGGAGGAAGGACAGCGACTGACAGCGGCGACGGTCGACGAGCGCCGAGAATGAAAGGCCTTCGGCTTGGGGGGGGGGGGGGGCCAGGTTGCCTCGAGGTGGCCAGGGACGGGTGGGACAACGAAGGACGACGACGCGCGGCGAAGACGAGTGCCACGTGCGCCCCCACAAGAGTGCGGGGAGGGACGGGCGGCGGGCACGGAAGGTGAAAAGGAGGAGGGGGCGCATCCTGGCGCCCCCCTCGGGCCTCTAGGGGGCAATCTTGGGCTCTCTGGGTGTTCTGCGGCTACCATCGGCTGGTCTTCGTCCGTCTGTCCCACGGCTGTCTTGTGGCTGGGTTGGGTGCCATCTTGACCTATCTTGTCGCGGGAAGTGTTGGACGCGGGAAGAAAACAACTCGTTATACCACCTTCGCCCAGAAGGCTGGTGGGTTTCGACGTCGGCGCTGGTATGGCCGTAGCCGAACACCTACCACATGCTTTTTGATAATCCAGTTTGATTCCATTGAATCTCGGTCATTCCGACTTACTCCGACGTGATCTGGGTCTTGAGCCTGGCTGTATCATCCAGTCTTTAGTGTCTTTGTGCTGTGGCTTGCACGCCCTTAGTCTGTCGGCCGGAGACCTCCCAGGAGTTGCCTCCTAGTTTCTGCCCGCCGAGAGGACGAGAGCGACCTGGTCGTGCCGAGCCCCCGACTCCCTCATCTCGGAGGAGGACCACTTGAGATAACGGCTGCTCTCCCGCCTGGCCCACTCGCCTCCAAGAGGCTCAGACAGGATCGGGCAGGGCTGGGACGAGGATCAGTCCGCTCCAGAGCCTTCCGGAACGCTCTCAGAGCGCTCTGGAACGCTCAGGGAAGGCGCGGCGCCCGAGACGTCCTCCAGAGCCGCCGGACCTCAGAGATTCTCGATTTTATCCTCGCCCGATTTTATCTTCGTCCTGGCTCCATCTTTCAGGACGAGAATCGCCCGGGAGGGCCGCCGTTGCCTTGACCCGGCCCCACCTCCGATCACCCTGGCCGCCCGCAGAGCGCCCGCTGGCTCTGCGCCGCTCCGCTGCGGGCGTGCCCGCGCTACCCGCACGAGTCGACGGCGTACTCGGCGGTGCTCTCCGGCGAGAAGCTGTCGCGGCCCGGGCGGCCCCTGGAGCTCGGAGGAGAAAACACGGGCGCCGCTTCCCGTCCTGGACGGCCTTCGCCCGGCTACGCGTAAGAGTGGCCCTTCGCCAGAGTGACCTATGGTGCGGGCACACTGGGGTCCCCCGATCGCCGACCGCGCGGCGGTACAGTATGGGGCTCGACCACAGGAAACCTTCCACTAGAAACTTAACCCTGAGCCTGAGACCCCAGGACGTCCAGTGATTCTTGGCGTGAGATTCTCCATAGCAAGAGCATCGAAACCCAGGAAACCTAGAGCACCCTGGAGGCGAACAGGGTGTCTCCTGGCATGGGCCACCACTATAGCAGCGGCCTGCGCGCCCAGGTTTGGCCACCCCGAGTCCCCCGTGAAGCCCCGCACAAAAGGTGACTCTTAGTGTCGCTCTTGAGTGCAGCTGGCAGGGGAGACAACACCGATGCCGCTGCCCGTCCTGGACGGCCTATGTTGCCACGGCTGGGTTCGCCTGGAAATTCTGGTCAGAAGGCATGGTCAGGCTTCGGGCTGCGCGTATATAAATATATATATATATATATATATATATATATATATAGCCCCCACCCAGGCCCCCAGGCAGTTCCGTCTGGCCTCAACACGGCCCCCGAGTAGTCCGGGCCGGTCTCAATACCCTGGCGAGGGCGCCCCGAATAATTCGGGAGGACGGTTGAGGCTAGTCGGGAGTGCCGCGGGGGGACGTGTATGCGCAACCCGAAGGTTTACCAAGAATGCATCCCAGGAGAGGTCCGTGGAGAGGTCTCGAAGAGTAGAAGTCGGCATGCATTTTGCCATGGATATGTATACACAGACGCCCCTCAGTGGATTGTTCTGTGGCCTCAGGGGAGGTTGGCGGTGTATGAATCACCACCGGGTGCCAGCGATGTTACACACCGCCATCCTCCTTGAAGGCACAGGGACAACTTGTCGGTGGGTGTTTATATGTGTATTCATACGCACCGCTCCGATGGAGTAGAGCTCGGAGGCGATTGCTCGTGAAGTCGTGTTTTTTGTTTGGGCCGTTTCGCTAGGGACTTGTCCAACATTTTGAAAATCGCACGCGCCCCTATCGCAGATCGCGACGTCACGGTCCCCAAGCACACACTGTTTCACCATTTGTCTTAACGTAAAACCTTCAAGCACCCAATGGAGTTCATTTTGTTTTTAGCCCGATTCTTCGACAATTGTAGTTTCGCCTGAGACATCCCCCAAACATCGAGCCCCTCTTCAGCACGATTCTTAGTCAAAGGCCTCCCAAAATCGAGCTCCGACGTACAACGCACATTCAGGCAATACGCCCAGAACAGACCACACACAACACACACAGACAACACACACAATACCTACAGCACAAAGAACACACAGAACAGATGCGCGCACACACAAACAGCTGACGCATCACACACATACACCACACCCAACACAAGCAACACTCAACGCGCACACACAATACACCCAACACATATAACACGCATAACACACAACAACTTAACATATTTCACACACAGCAGACACACCGCACAACACACACACACAGCACACAGCCTACAACACACAACAAACAGCACACACCGTACACCACACACCACCACCACACACAACCTACACGTGTGCTTGCATGAGTTGGGTCACGCTCGTGGCACTTGTACGCATATCTGTTTTTATGTTATCGATAGGTGTGTGTACACACACATATCGGCGGCGCCGCCGGCGCTACCCTTGGAGCGCTCCACGTGCCAGGGAGGTGGGCCCCAGCGCCGATCCAAGAACTCTGTGCGGACCTCCGAAAGTTATTCCAGGATTGTTCCTAAGAGCTAAGAGGCTTATGTCTTAGGAGCTGGCAGCGGAGGGTGGCCCGGTAGCTCTTTCTGGCGCCGGTCCAGACACCTCGCAGCAGGTTGCTTGAACTCGCAGTGTGTCCCGAGAGCGTTTGCCTACTCGTTCCCAATACGCGTGCCGGAAGCCTTCTCGTAGCTCCTTCGAAGCTGCTTGGGAGCTCCTGCGAAGCTCCCTTCCCCCAGCTTGCAATCTCCCCAGGCATCCTTTCGAGCATGCTGGCAAGCCTCTCCCACAGACGTTTCACGCGCTTTGGGCGGCGCTGCTATCCGGGCTTCGGACGCCACAAGTGTTTCTGCAGATCTTCCATCCTCTAGGATTAAGTCGGGCACGTCCCTCTTCAGGCGGAAAATTCAAAAATGGTCCAAACATAGTCAGGGGACTATTTTACAAAAACTATTTTTGAGTTTGTTCGGTGCACTCTTCTGTGGGTACTTTAAGTTCTTCATCCAAAATCCGCCTGTGGGGGGACAGGCCCGACTTAACGCTAGGAGCACCCGTCCGCAGACGAGCTGCTGCAGTCGCTGCTGCGCGAGAGCAAGGCGCTGGTGGAGGCCCGCGCCGAGGAGCTCGCGAGCGCCGTGCGCAGGGCCGCCAAGGAGCACGCCGCTCGCCTCGAGCACCTGGCGTCTCGGCAGGACGCCGGAGGACGAGGAGGAGGCGGAGGAGGAGGACGAGGAAGAGGGAGACGACGAGGAGGAGGAGCAGGAGGAGGGGGAGAGAAGGAGGAGTATGAGGGGGGGGAGGAGGGGGAGGAGGGGGAGGAGGGGGAGGAGGGAGGATGAGGAGGAGGAGTAGGAGGCGCAGGATGATGAATGATGATGATGAGATGATGATGATGATGATGATGCTGATGATGATGATGAGATGATGATGATGATGATGATGCTGATGATGATGATGATGTTGATGCTGCTGCTGATGATGATGATGCTGATGATGATGATGATGGTGATGATGATTCTGATGATGCTGATAATGATGATGCTGATGATGCTGCTGCTGATGATGACGATGATGATGATGCTGATGATGATGATGATGCTGATGATGATGATGATGAGCAGGAGGAGGAGGAGGAGGAGGAGGAGGAGGAGGAGGAGGAGCAGGAGGAGGAGGAGGAGGAGGAGGAGGAGGAAAGAGGAGGATGGGGAGGGGGAAGAGGAGGAGGAGGAGGGAGGAGGCGGAGGAGGAGGAGGAGGAAGAGGAGGAGGAGGAGGAGGAGGAGGCGGAGGAATAGGAGGAGGCTAAGGAGGAAGAGGAGGAGGAGGAGGCGGAGGAGGAGGAGGACGTCGAAGGACGTCTGGACCTCGCGGATAGGGTCAGAGCAGGCAGGGTCGGAGGATCGCGCGGCATCGCGGATGCATCTGCGATGCGGCTCGTCCTATGTTCTCCACGCCGGCGTCGCCGAGGCATTGCCGACGTCGCCGATGCATCGGTGAGGCATCGGCGATGCGATGGGAGCCTCCGACGCCATCTACTCCGACCCCATTTGTGAGGCCTCTCGATTCGAATGCCGCTGCCTTTTCTATTTTGTTCGCTTGTTGGGAGCCTCCAGGGGGTCCGTCTGCGCCACGGCTGGATTTGCCTCGAAATCCTGGCCAGGTCGCACCGGGAGAGGCCCGGGATCGGCGGAATGGGCGTGGTTTTGTCTCCCCAGGATGAGGCGGACCTCAGGCTTTCCAGGCTGGCTGGCGAGCTCGCGGACAGCCAGCGCGACCTGCACAGGTTGCGCGCGTCGTGTGAGCGGGAGGCCGAGCTGGCCAACAGGCAATCGATGCAGAAACACTTGCATAAACATACACTGTCGGAGGTCCGCGCGGATTTCTCGGATCGGCGCTAGGCCTTCTGGCGGCGCCTCCAGCGCCGCCTCGGGTGCGCTCCGTGCAGTGTGCCAGGGAGGGGGGTCCCGCGCCGATCCAAGAATTTTGCGCTAACCTCCGAACTGTGGTGCTGATCGGGAGGGGAGCCCAGCGCCGATCCAGGAAATCCGCCCGGACCTCCGAAACATTCTGCAGTCAACCCGCATGGTAAGGATGAACAGCTTTTCAAGGAGACCCTTGCATCCTTCCCCGTCGGCCCATCCTGTTGCTTTCGCTGGCCGTGCCCCGCTCGCAGAGTGCCGACATGGCCTTCCAGGGACCCTTGCATCCTTCTCGTGCGTCCTTACTCTACGGGTTGACTGTCCAAGGCCAGAGACAGCGGTTCCGGCGGCTGCGCTGCACATGCCGCGCGTGCGCCCCGAGGAGGGCGGGCGTGCCGGCGGGCACTCTGCCATGGAGGGCCGGATGGCAGCCTTGGAGGAGCATCTGCCGAGGCTGGTCGTGGAGCTTCCGGAGAGGCTCGCGGCCCTGGAGGCGAAAGCCTCCAGCACTGCGCTGGCCGCAGGAGGCTGTGCACGCGAAGAGCTGCTCGAGCTGGAGGCCAGGCTAGCAGCGCTGGAGGACCAGACGCCACGCGAGCTGGCGATGATCCAGCACGGACTGGAGTCGCTGGAGGCTGGCTGCCACAACGCGCTTGCGGACTCCGACGCCGCACGCGTCCAGCTGAGGTCGGGGCTCGAGCTGCAGCTCGTCCGGCTGGCCAGCGAGATCGGAGAGGCACGCGTGGGATCTGCTGCCAGGAGGGGCGACAGCCTCGAGGAGGCCGTCGCTCAGCTCGAGGAGCAGGTGCCCGCCCTCGCCCGGCTGCAGGAGAGAGCGGAGCGGCGGGCGGAAGCCTCGGAGGAGGCCAGCGCGGCGCGCGCAGAGCAGACCCGCCAGGGCCTCATGGATCTGTCTGTGCGGCTGGAGCGCTGCCTCGGGGAGGCGCAGGCTGCTCGGAGCCACGCGCAGGAGAGCTGCGACGCCCTCGCCAGGCGCCTGGGTGCCGAGCTGGACGGCAGGCTCCGTGCCGCTGCCGCGGAGCAAGAGGCCCACCAGGCGAGGCTGGGGGAGATGGTCGCCAGCCTGCGGGCGGACGTGGCGGCGCCGCAGGCGCAGCTGCGCTCGGTGGAGGCAGGGCTTCTCGACCAGTCGCGTCTGCTGCTCGCGCTCGAGCGCGACCTCGGCAGCCTCGGCCAGCAGCTCACCCTCCAGGCGGGCCAGCTGGCCTCCGCGCGCGAGGAGGCCTCGGCCGCCCACGCTGCGGACGGCGAGGCCTGCGAGCAGATGCGGCGGCTGCTCGCGGACCAGGGCCAGCGCGCCGACGCCCTCGCAGACGAGCTGCGGGCGGAGATCGCAGCTGCGATCGACGCGGCGCGGCGCGAGGCGGAGCTCGGAGCCGAGCAGCTGGCGGGCCGGGTGGCGGGCGCGGAGCGGAGCGCGGTGGCGCTGGCCGGCGCGGTGGAGCGTCTGCAGTGCGCCAGCGCCGGGCACGCTGGCAGCTGCGAGACCGGCCCAGGCACGGGCGTGGAGGCGATGGCCGCGGCGGCGAGCCAGGGCGCCGCGGTGCTCGCCTTGGCACGGTGCTGCGGCTTCGTGCCGGAGGAGGAGGAGCCGCCCCGGCACGGCGCGGCGGCGGACTTCTGGGCCAGCAGGGCAGCCCGGGGAGGCTCGCCGCCACGGGCGTGCGCCGTGCGCGAGTGGGAGCTGCGGCACGGGGAGCGCCTTGCCGAGCGCATCGCGCAGAGCTGGGAGGAGCGCCGGGCCTTGCATGGCGCCCGCACGCTGGTGGCCCTGGCGCTCCAGAGGGCACCCGTGCCGCCGCCCGCGCTGGCGCAGTGGGCTCCCGCTGCAGTAGGGGGTGAGGGCGCCCTGGCCCTGGCACGAGACTGAGGGCAGGGCTTGCGCCCAGACCCCCTCGCGGCGCGCCGAAGGTCACGACGGACGGTTCTCACTGTTTCCAGCCTCAGGGGGCCCTCGCCCAGCCTCGGGACCGTCAAAACATGATTCAGGATGAAAAGCCAGCCCCCGGGAAGGGGTCCATACTTCTGGGGGTCCATGTCGTGTCACGACGTCGGGGGTCTGGGCAGCAGGCGCAGCGTGCAGCTGGAGCAAGCTTCGCGGGTCGATCTGTTCCTGCTCCTTCCCTCCCTCCTTCCCTCCCGCCTCCCAGTAGGCGCTCTGCGGCGTCGCAGCGTTTCACCTCAATTTCGGACGCCGGTACTTTTCCAGGAGCTTCGGCCCCACCCTGCAGCACCCCCACGGTGCAAGACGCAGGCCGCGTCCGTGCGTGTGTGTGTGTGTGTGTGTGTGTGTGTGTGTGTGTGTCACTATGGAAGGAACCAGTCGAAGAAGAACAAAAAGTAAAGGACTTGAACTTTCGACTGGCCGCGCGGGTTTCTCGGATTTGCGCTGGGCCCTCCTGGCGACGCCTCCGGCGCCGCCTCTGGCGCGCTCCGCGCGCCAGGGAGAGGGCCCCAGCGCCGATCCAAGAAATTCGCGCGGTTCTCCGACAGTTAATGTTCATGGCTTTTGTTCTTCCTCTATTCGAATGACCGCGGTGGTTGCCAAGGGGAGGGAAGGGGTATACGTGGGTGTGAAGGTGGATCATTTCTGGCCGCACCTAGCTTAGAAGTGGGTTACAGATGACCTAAGTGGCTTAAAAGGGTCAGATCATTCGAGTAAGTGGGCTCTGCCCACTTGGCCAAGATCTTTGCGTCCCGTCTGTCGCTTAGGGCACTTGCAACCCATTCATGAGCTATGCTTGGCCAGATACGTCAGCATCCACTGGAGCCCTTCCTATTCCCTCAGCAGCCCCCGCGGCCATCCGCCATCCAGGTGACCTGGGAGCTCCAGTGTACTCTGAACCCCGTGAAGTATCCGTAGGCTGCTACGGTCTTCTTTCGGTCTTCTTGCTTGCGCGGATTTTTCGGATCGGCGCTGGACCCCCCGCGCCCGAGCCGAGGCGCCGCCATGGGGGGCCCCGCGCCGATCCGAGGAATCCGCGCGGGTCTCCGAGTTTTCTGGTCATGCCATTGTTTGTTCCCCTAGCTACGTCGACCAAACATCAAATGACACCACCCTGCCTGCGGTCCTCCATGCTGCGCTACGGCCCATCGTGTGCCGTGCAGCGTATGCCACGCAAGAACCCACGCCAGATTTGCTGCTATACGCTACGCCGCGTGGGGCCGCAGGTGGGGTGGCGTCGATCGCTTTCTGGCCCACTGCGGCCTGTTTTGTCCTGCTGTCCGCGCCACCTTGACCCGGGCTGCTGCCAGCACGGAGCTGCGCGCCCAGAGAGCCAGCGGCCGCCCGCCGGGGGGTCCGAAGAGCGGAGCCCCACCGCCGTGGGCGGCAGCGCGCGCGGCTCCCGCTGCGGACACCTCCCGCGGCGCCCTCCGCGGCAGCGGCGCCCCCCCCCCCCCGAAGGGAAAACAGTGTGCGGGAGAGAGCCCTCGGCCGTCCAGCGTGTGTTCTGCTGCGAGGCTGTACGTGGGTCTTCAGGGGCAGCGGGGCACGAGCATCGAAGAAGAAGAAGAATAATAAGAAGGAGACGGAGAAGAGTATGAAGAGCAATACTAACTACAATATGAATAAACTCATAAGAAGCATATTCAGAATACTAAGAATAAGAACGCTAGCACGAATCAGATTGTCATCAATAACTCAGGCGAGTGAGAAGAAGAATCATCAGAAAAAGAAGCACCGGCGCAACACATAGACTGCCGGAGCTCCGCAACCCCGCGCGTGCGGGCCACGTGTGGCCCGCGGGCCAAGTGCGGCGGGAACCTGGGGCCCCACCGCGCACGCGAGGGCCCGAGGCCTCAGGCCCCGGGGAGGTCCACGGGCCGTGGGCACCCAGTCGGAGCCACCCCCGCGCACGCGAAGGCGGCGATGGTCCACGACGACGACGACGGCGACCTCGACGACGGCGATGACCAAGACCACGTCGACGACGACGACGATGACGACGACCACGACGACGGCGATGACGACGACGACTACCACGACGACGACCACGACGACGACGATGACGACGACGATGACGACGACAACTTGCCCAGGGGTTGCCCACTTGCGGATGGCCGCGGTGGTTGCTAAAGGGACCATGATCGGCGGAGGGCCGTCTGAGACACCTGCAGTTGGCCTTCGGGGGGGGCACCCTCGTCGGCACGGATGGACGCAGATTGGAAAGCTGGTGCGTCTAGACCCCAGGATAGGCATGGGGATTGATTTTGAGCCGATCTTGGCCTAACCCAGCTATGGAGTGGTTTGCACATGCCCTGAGGTATCACACTCCCCTATTCCCTTAGCAGCACCCGTGGTCATCCAAGTAGAAGGATCCCGCCCGCCCGATCGCGATCGCTGCCCCGCTTGTGCCCGTCACCGCTCCTCCTGCCTCCCTTCTCCTCCCCTCCTGTCAGCCCCCCCCACCCCTCCCCACACCACCTCGTTCAGTAGCAAAAACATGGGAGCCTTGCGTGTCCTCGACAGCTTCGATTGTGCATCAGCGTGTGCCAGTGTCTGGGAGCCGATTAGAAAACCCAAGTCCAGCGTCGATTCGCGCCGATGTAACGTCGATTAGCGTCGGCCATCGTCGATTCGCAAGAGTTTGCAGTCTGACACCAGAGGCTCCCATGGGTTACTTCAGAATTGTCCCACTACTCGCAACTCAGCATTGGCGCCTGCGGGCCAAACCTCCCAGGCAACGCCTGAAATTATCTTGCACGTCCAGGCAAGTATAGCTGATGACAACACAGGGTCTACCATTGGTTGTTCAAGCTACTGTGCTGGCCTCCGGCCAGTGCCGCCGATCCTGGGCGCTCCAGACAATGATGATGATGATGATGATGATGTTGATGATAATGCTGCTGATGCTGATGATGATGCTGATGATGATGATGGTGGTGGTGGTGATGATGATGATGCTGATGATAATGAGTGATGATGTTGCTGCTGCTGCTGATGACGGTGATGATGACGATGATCATGCTCAGCTCAGCGCAGGGGGCCCTGGCACGGGTTGTGTCTGGCGCGACATCCCAAGAGAGAGGGCAGATCTGTTCCCAGATGCTCACTTCGTCGTCGCCACACGTGCGCGCCTGGGCCTCTTGGAAGGCGGCGGTGCGCTCCTGTGCTGCCGCTGCGATGGCACCACTGGGGAGACGTGCGGGAAGCACTTGGGTGCGAGGCTGCAGCACGCGTGGCACTGTGCCAAGCAGGGTGGCCGCCAGCGCCCACACTGGAGCGTAATCAAGGCTTTGAAGCAGGCCACTGTGCGTGCAGGCTACGCCGTGGACGAAGAGCGCCACGTCCTGGAGCTGTGCCAGTGGTGGCAGCCGGAGCGTGCAGAGGGCGAGAGGCGGCCGCCGACGTGCAAGGAGGCGATCTTGGACATCGTCGCCAGCTACCCGGGTGAGCTCCACCAGTGGCGGCTGGATGTCACGATCCGGTCGCCGCTCGCGCTCCGTTCGGCGCCAGCCGACCAGCAGACGGCGGACCTCGCCGGCGCTGCCGCGCGTGCCGGAGCAGGTGACAGGGCACGACGGTACGGCCTGTCCGTGGTTGCCCTGTCCTGGGAGACGTTTGGCCAGCTGCACGCGGCGAGCGCGGGGGCCCTGCAGGAGCTAGCCCGGCGCGCGGCTTCGGCGGCGGCAGGGAGCCCATGCGCCTGGCGCGCGCGTGGAGGGCGGCAGCGGAGCGAGCGATGCCGTACGCGGAGGCGGACGGCGTGATGCTGTCGCTCGGGTCGGAGGCTGGGGCGCACGCAGCTGCGATGCAGGCTCCGGGGCTGGCAGCCGGGCCAGCGACGCCGAGGAGGCGGGCAGCGCGGAGGCGGACAACGCGGCTGCGGACCGCCGGTTGGACGAGCTCGTCGGTGGAGCTCATCGCCGCCGCGGAGGCGGAGGGCGATGCGAGGGAGCCAGCGGGGGCAGTGCGTGGCAGCACGTGAGAGCCGGCGCATGTCATTCGTTTCGGATCGGATTCTTCTCAGGGCGTGTCATGATGATGATGTTGATGATGATGATGATGCTGATGATGATGATGATGCTGATGATGATGATGGTGATGATGCTGATGATGTTGTTGAGGATGATGATGCTGATGCTGATGCTGATGCTGATGATGATGGTGATGATGCTGATGATGTTGTTGAGGATGCTAATGCTGCTGATGCTGCTGATGATGATGATGATGCTGATGATGGTGCTGGTGATGATGAGGCTGATGAGGATGAGGATGAGGATAAGGATGTTTAGGAAGATGTGTATCATGATAATGGCCATAGGGCTATCTTGGGCGTCTTGGACCGAGCGTTCGGTGATTCGGTGCTCTCTTGGGCCGTCTTGAGGGCCTCTTGGGGCCCTGTTGGCCCGTCTTGGGCCTCTCTTGGGCTCGAGAAAATCATGCAGGAACGTTCTTGGGGCCCCAGAGTGCGCGCGGGGAGCCCCACGAGATTTGAGAGCTTGGGGTCCAGGCCCATTAACACAGGCTTGAGGACTGAGGCTCAAGGGATTGAGCAAGGGACCCGGGGAAGTCTCTTGGGGGTTGTTTTGGGGCCTCTTGGGGGCCTGTTGGGGCCTTTGGGGGGCTTCTTGGAGCCTCTTGAGAACCTCGTGAGGGGAAATGCTGATATTTTCGGTTCGGGCTCCCCCTCTTGGGCCTCTCCTGGGGCCGTCTTGGAGCCCTCTTGGGCTGGCTTGGGCGCTTCTTGGGCCGTTTTGGCGCCCTCTTGGGCCGTTTTTGGGTCGTCTTGGGAGCTTCTTGAGCCGTCTTGACGCGGTCTCGGGGGCCTCTGGGACCGTCGGCAACGTCGAGAAGGCCGAAATGTCGTATAGGTAAGAATGTATGCTTTCATAGGAATTGGACGATTTGGACCGCGTAGGTCTCTCTTCGCAAGTGGTCGGGTACCTATTGGGGCGTCTTGGAGGCGTCTTGCGAGCACGATCTGCGTCGGGAGTGGCGTTTAGAATGGCGTTGGGCTCCTCCTCCTCCTCCATGGTCAGAGCGTCGGAACGGCGTCGGGAATGGTGCGGCCCCCCCCGCCCCCGAGCCGAGCATTAAATGCGTCGGGAATGGCGTTCCCCCGCCCCACCCCCTCTAATGGTGTGGCCCCCCCCCGCCCCAGAGCACTAAATGCGTCGGGAATGGCGCCCCCCCCTCCCCCTTAATAGTGTGGGCCCCCGCGCCCCCGAGCACTGAAAGCGTCGGGAATGGCGTCCCCCCTCCCCCCCCCCTTGCAGAGCGAAGCTTGAGCGAGCTCAAGTCCGCGCTCTCAGAAACTCACACGCTGGATCGGCGGATTTTCGGTTCGGGCTCGCCCTGTTGGGCCTCTCCTGCTGGGGCCCTGGTGGAGCCCTCTTGGGCTGGCTTGGGCGCTTCTTGGGCTGTCTTGGAGTTCCCTTGCGCCGTTTTGGGGTCGTCTTGGGAGCCCTTTGAGCCGTCTTAACGCGGTTGCGGGAGTTTGTGGGGCCGTCGGAAGCGAAGCCCCCCCGCCCACGAGCACTGCATGGCGCTGGGCATGGCGTTCCCCCCCCCCTCCCCTTCCCTCCGCAGAGCGACCCCCCCTCACTCCTCCCGTTCCTGAGCACTGAGTGGCGTTAGGAATGGCGAACCCCCCCTCCCCCTGCAGAGAAACGCCCTTTCCCGTTGCCGAGCACTGAATGGCGTCGGGAATGGCGTCCTCCCCCCCCGCCCCCTGCAGAGCGAACCCGTTCCCCGTTCCCAAACACTGAATGGCGTCGGGAATGGCGTCCGGTCCCCTTTCACCCCCCCCCCCCCCCGCAGAGCGACTCCCCCCATTCCCGAGCACTGAAAGGCGTCGGGAATTGCGTCCTATCCCCCCCCGCCCCCTTGCAGGGCGAGATCGCCCGCCTCGCTTCCGAGCACTACATGGCGTCGGGAATGGCGTTACCCCCCCGGCTAGCTCCCGAGCGCTGAATGGCGTCGGGAATGGCGTCCCCCCCACCCCTGCAGAGCGACCCACCCCCCGGCTCCCGAGCACTGAATGGCGTCGGGAATGGCGTCCCCCACCCCCCTTGCAAAGCGACCCCCCCCCCCCGGCTCCCGAGCGCGCAATGGCGTCGGGAATGGGTCCCCTCCCCTCCCCCCCTGACCGCCCCCCCGCGGCTCCCGAGCACGGAATGGCGTCGGGGATGGCGTTCCCCCCCCCCCCCCCGTGCAGAGCGAAGCGTGAGCGAGCTCAAGTCCACGCTCTCAGAAACTCACACGCCGGATCGGCGGACATGGGAGCGCGCGTTGCACGCGACTCCAATGGCAGGAACATCATAACGAGGACTGAAGCCCCGGGCTCGAAGAGGCAACGGGGTGGGAAAGAGGGGGGCAGGAACGGAACGGAAGAGGGGATGAGCAGCTGACGCGACAGCAGCTTTGAGATGGTGGGAGGAGACAGGGGACGACAACGAAAGAGGCAGGATGAGGAACGAGGGTGGCGGTCATTCTCCAGTGGCACGCTGCACAAGCAGCGCGGGCCGCGCAATGTCGCTCTGGCAACCCAAAGAGGATGACGTCACTGGACCCCGCAGCAGCCTTCGAAGATGGCGACAGTTGTGCAGTTCGCACCCCCTCTGGGCTGGTGAGGTCTAGTCTGATTTTGCGCATGACGCCACTCCGCTGTACCCCCCAGAAGCTTTCGAAAGTGGCGACAGTTGCGCAGCCCCAAGCCCCCCAGGGATGGAAAGGTCTAGTCTGAACCTGCGTATGGCGTCGCTCCGCAGGAGCCCCCAGCAGCCTTCGAACGTGTCAACGTTTGCGCAGTTCGCAGGCCCCCAAGGATGACGGGGTCTAATCGGACTCTACGTGTGGCGTCGCTCTGCTGGGCCCCCCCCCAGCAGCCTTCGAAAGTGGCGACAGTTGGGCAATTCGCATTCCCCCAGGGACGGCGAGGTGTAGCTTGAATCTGCGTATGACGTCACTCCGCTGGACCCCCCATCAGCCTTCGAAAGTGGCGACGGTTGCGCAGTTTGCAGCCTCCCACCCCAGGGATGGCGAGGTCTACTATCTGAGTCTGCGCGTGACGTCACTCCGCGGGACCTCCCCGCAGCCGTCGAGAGAGGCGACAATGGCGCAGTTCGAAGAGCTTCAGGGATGGTAAGGTCTGATCTGAGTTTGCGTACATGACGTCGCTACGCTGGACGCCCCAGCAACCGCCGAAAGTGGCGACGGTTGCGCGGCTCGCAGCCCCGAGGAGTGACGAGGTCTACTACGAATCTGCGTATGGCGTCACTGCGCTGGGACCCCCAGTAGCCCTCGAAAGCTGCGACAGTTTCGCAGTCCGCAGCCTCCCCCCCAGGGATTGCAAGGTCTAGTATGCATCTGCGTTTGACGACAGCCTTCGAACATTGCGACAATTGCGCAGTTCGCAGTCCCTCCCCCCCAGGGATGGCGATGTTGAGCCTGAGTATGCGCGTGACGTCACTCCGCAGGACCCCCCAGGAGCGTTCGCAAGTGGCGACGGTTGCGCAGTTCGCAGCCCTGCAGGGATGGCGAGGCCACACAGGACGGCGATTAGGAGGCATGCTGGCGGGCAGGAGAGAGAGAGAGAGAGAGAGAGAGAGAGAGAGAGAGAGAGTGAGCCAGGAAAGAGACTAGAGAGGACAGGATGAGGGAGGAGAGAGACGGAGGAGGTCGCGACCGCAGTGCTATTCAACACGGGAACCCAACGCAGGAGGGTTGGGAACACGAGCCTTGTCCTCTTCACTCCCACGAGCGGCCTCGTCTCGCAGCGATAGGCGGGACACCACCTGGGACGAGGAGGAGGAGGAGGAGGAGGAGGAGGAGGAGGCGGAGGATGGACCTGCGGCGCGTGGGTTAACGGGCCAGGCGGAGCAGCTTTAGTTAATTCCGATCCTCCAGGCAAGACTCCACCCGCAAGTTCAATGCGCAGGCCCAAACCTCCTCCGTTGATCCCTCTTTTGTAACGTGGACTCACAGAAGTCTGGACCCCTTTCCCAGAACCAGCTCTTCATCCTAAGTCGCTGTTTGACAGTTCTGGGCCCAGCGAGGCTCGGATGCCGGAAATGGACCGCAACCGTCCGTCGTGTTTTTTTGTTCACGACGCGAAAGGGGTCTGGGCCCACCTTTTTGTGTTGTTCGGAAAGCAATCCACAGAGACGGCAGCGTCAGGATGGTCATGCAAAACTTGCCTGTAATGGTCCGACTCAGGCGCAGAGCGCAACAAATCAAACGCGGTGAGCGCAGTGGAGTGGGAGATGGACGCCAGAGGTACAGAAACTGATGCAAGCCCAGGAGGGCACACTGTACGCGCTCCTCCTCCTCCTCCTCCTCCTCCTCCTCCTCCCTCCTCCTCCTCCTCCTCCTCCTCCTCCTCCTCCCTCCGTCCCTGCCCCCCCCCTCTCTGCCTCCCTCCCTCCTTCCTCCTCCTCCTCCCTCCTCCCCGCTCCTCGCTCGTCCCTCCTTCCCGCTCCCTCCCCCTCCTCCGCCCGACCAGGGGCGCAGCGCAGCTCCGCGGGCCGGGGCCGGCGGCCTGCTACCCGCCGCCCGCGGCTCCCGCGCGCGCTGGCGCCGGGCGGGTAGAGGCACGGCCCCCGCGGGAGGGGTCGAGCAGTGTCAAGCAGTCCGGTCGAGCATCAGTATCTTGTAAGCGACCCCCATCCCCATCCTCATCCCCTTGGGGATATACCCGTCGAAACCCGACGGGAACGGCCTGTATCCCCATCTAGGGAGCAAAATCGGCCAGTGGTGCCCAGGCCACGCCGCTGGGGATAGGGATCGGATAAACGATGCTCAGAGCAGTGTCAAGCAGTTCGGCGACTACAAAGGGTATGCTCACGCTGGGGTGTGGTTTGCGATCGGCACCATTGGGGCATGGGAAGCACGACACTGTCCTCGTCCTGTGTCAAGCAGAGGAGGAAAAGGTACTCATACCTCTACCCTTCGGCCGTTTTCCCCTGTTTGGGTCTCCTGGGAGGCCCTCGTCGCCACCGCTGGATCTGCCTCGAAATCATGGTCAGAGCGCACCCCCGGAGAGGTCGAGCAGTGTCAAGCAATTCGGCGACTACAAAGGGTATGCTCACGCCAGGGTGTGGTTTGCGATCAGCACCATTGGGGCATGGGAAGCACGACGCTATCCTCGTCGGGCCTCCTCGGGGCGCGGCGGGGAGCTCTATAGAGGTCCCCTCCCGCCCCCCAGGGTGCCCCCCAGGGTGCCAGTTGCAAACCACACCCTTTGCAAACCGCACCCTTCGGAGTCGCCGAGCAGTGGCGAAGCGTCCTGGCGTGCCTACAGGCCCACCAGAGACTGTTCTAAGAACCTCTATGTGGTCTACACGAGGTGTTCTCAGAACATTTTCTGGCTGGGGCTGTCTTGCTTTGGCACATCGGGCTTTTATGTTCTGAGAACACGATTTTGTTCTAGCACTATTGGTTCAATGCTGGGACGGTCGGTCCATGCTCAACAGTGGCGAGGCTCGACTATCGGGGGAGCCAAGTGCCAGAGGTGCCCCTGGCCACAGGTGTCTCCAGGATTTCCGCAAACCGAAGAAGAACAAACGCTATACACATACACTTTTGGCGCTTAGCGCGGATTTCTTGGATCCTCGCCTGGCCCTCCCGGCGGCGTCTCCGGTGCCGTCGCTGCCGCGCGGAGCAGGCCAGGGAGGGGGTCCAGTGCAGATCCAAGGAATCCGCGCGGAGCGCCAACAGTTTCTGTTTATGGCGTTCTTTCTTCTTCTATCAAAGGCCGCCACGGACTCCAGAGCACCCCCCTATGAGGCCCAGAGGGCCCCAGGCATGGCCGCCTACGATCCGAGTCGATTCGATGTGAGCTCCGTACCAGCCCGCTACGGGTTGCGTGCTGCGTTTCGTGGCAGCTACGCCCCCGCCGCGCTCTTCTCACGACCCGAGGGGGCCTCGGACCCTCGAGGGCCGAGAGCCGGCTCCAGACGCTCTTGGTGCGAACGTGTCGACTACACGTGAGAGCGACCCTTCGCCGGAGTGACCGCTGGTGCGGTGCGGGCCCACTGGGGTCTCCCGATCGCCGAACGCGACGCGGTAGTGGTGTATTGCGCGCCGGTGTATGGTTCCCCCGTGGCCCCCAGGAAGCCGCGCACCGAAGGTCATTTTTATTTCCCAGGGTCAATCTTGTGTGGAGCCGAAGCGGCGTCCCGTCCTGCCTGCAGGCCCACCACTCTGGGACCGTCAGATGGGCGACGCAACAAAAAACGGGGTCGCGTAAGGTCGCAGTGCCATCTTGCGAAAGACCGTCTTCTTTTCGTCGCCCAGATGGGGTCAGACCAGCAGCTCCTTTTGGCTTTGGGCAGAGCTCGCCATCGGTGCCGCCGCGGACGTTGAGACTTTTTGAGACAGACGGTTGCCTGCCCCCCGATGCTGCTGCTGGTCTGGGGCGACATATTATGCTGTTTTTTCTCGGCCTCCCAGGTAGGGTGAGAGTAGATGGGGTCGGAGGATTGCGCCGCATCGCAGACGCATCGGCGATGCGGCTTGATGTGGAGCCCGATTTTCTCAAAGCCGACGGCGCCAGTGCGTCGCCGATGTCGCGGACGTCGCCGATGTCCCGCCTATGCAGCCAAGACTCTGAACTAAGGACCCCTTTGGGCTCAGGAAGGCTCTGGTTTCAGGGCTGTTCCTGAGATCTAGGTCATGGACCCCATTCGTGGCCGAGGCTCGCCGTTGCCAGAAAAGCCCCTCGTTCCGTGTTTGGCGTTCCTTATGGCAGCACGATGATTTGAGGGCCACCGCTTGGATGAGCGCGGTGGTTGCTATCTAACGGCAGGTTTTTGGATGTTCTCGTCGGTTCTAGGGGTGTGTTCCACGTCGCGACGCGTTCCAGCAACTGCACCTCGCCGAGAGCGATCCCGGGGTGCCCAGATCGTCACCCACGGTTGTCGGAGACTGGATGTATGGAACCACCAAGGGTGGAGGAGGAGGACCGATTACGCGGATGACCGCGGTAGTGGTTTGTAAGGGGGATACGGGGCTAGACGTGCTTCT
>CAUYUJ010001113.1:2236431-2253931 GCA_963575745.1 Prorocentrum cordatum | reverse complement strand
AAAGAAAGTCTGGAGCGGGTCCTCGGCACTGCCCAAGGCTTCGTCTGCTGCCTGTGCGCGTCGTAGCGCCTCTCCCTCTTGTGCGATCTCTGTGCCGCTCGCTGCTCGAGCAAGCGCCCCGCTTGCTGTCGTGCTCTCCCTCGTGCTGTCGTGCTCCCTTCCTGGCGCGCCGTCCTCCCCGCTTGCTCCTCCGGTGGCACGGCCGCTTCGCCGGCTCCAGCTCCGTCGGCCGGGCCTGCCGCCTGGCCGCCTGCCACTGCGGCGCTGCCGCTGCCCTCGCCCTCGCCCTCTCTCCCGCTTCCCCCGGCCGCCGGGCCGAGCGGCCCTGCCGCTCCGTCCGCTTGGCCGGCTCCAGGCCCTGCGTGCCCGCTGCGCCGCCGCCGCCGCCGCCGCCGCCGTCGCAGCCCCAGATGCGCACGACTCCGGGCGCGGCGGGTGCGGAGCGCCGCAGGCGGAGCAAGGCCAGGTGGCCGTTCCCAGGAGGGGCCCTGAGCATGTAGCAGGAGGGGCCGGAGAAAGGGAGAAAGGGAGGAGGGAGGAGGGAGGAGAACGCACGTTCAATGCTGTGCACAGCGCGTACCACCATACTGCGGGATGCTGGTTGGCTGCGCGCATGTCGCGAGCGCTCTTTCTGTCTCCCAGGGCCGCCAGCCGGGATCCCCTTGTTCGCTGAGTGCTTCAGCTGGAGGAGTGGGTCTGGCGCAGATGGGTCCACGGTGAGAGGCACAGTAGTACTTGCAATAGTTGGCGCCTGTATGCAGGGTTCTTACGCGCTGGATGCAACAGTTGCGCGCGTATGCGGTTGCAAATCTTTTCTTGCACGCAATAGATGTGGGCCGTACAAAAGTTCGCGCCCCCCCGGCAATAGTTGCGTGCTAGTGCATGCAATCGTACACAGTGAACGAACGATTGCCCCTGTCGTCACCGACCCATCTGCACCAGACCCACTCCAGCGAATGCCTCCTCCGAGGAGCTGTCGCAGCGCCTGGACGGCTTCGAGCTCCGCCTCGGGGACCTGACGCGCGGTATCGACGACGAGGCGGCGGAGAGCGTCAACGACATACCCGCACAGCCACCGATCCTCGAAGAAGAAATAAAGACGGCATAAACAGAAACTTTTGGCGCTCCGCGCGGGTTTCTTGGATCTTCGCTGGGCCCCTGCGGCGGCGCCCCCGGCGCCGCTCCTGGCGCGCTCCGCGCGTCAGGGGGGCCACGCGCGGATCCTCCCCAGTGGCAGAGTGCAGGGGGACGACACGACACGACGACGAAAACGACGGACGACAGACGGACGACAAGCGCGCGGGGCGCGGAGGGGGAGGGACGAGGGGGGAAGGGGGGAGGGCAAAGGAGGCGCGCCGGCCCGCGCCCGGACCTGCTGGCCACGCCCGCACCGCAACCAATCCTGCCCAGGGTCCTCGCGTGGCTCGGGCTCGGCGCAGCTGCCCCCCCTGCCCACAAGCCAGCGTGGGGCGCCCGGCGCCGGGTTCCGGGGCCCAGGACGGGCCTGCCCAGGGTTTCGGTGCGGGCGCACACTCGGATGACCGCGGGGGTTGCCGATCTGGGGGGAGGAGAGAGGAGGGAGCAGGGTGGAGGGAGGAGGAGGGTGAAGGAGGAGATGAGGAGGTGAAGGAGGGGGAGGGGAGGAGGAGGAGGCGAGGAGGAGGAGGAGGGAGGAGGAGGAGGAGGAGGAGGAGGAGGAGGAGGATGGTGGAGGAGGAGGAGGAGGAGGAGGAGGAGGAGGAGGAGGAGGAGGATGGAGGAGGGGGAGGAGGAGGAGGAGGAGGAGGAGGAGGAGGAGGAGGAGGAGAGGAGGAGGAGGAGGAGGGGGAGGAGGAGGAGGAGGAGGAGGAGGAGGAGGAGGAGGAGAAGAGGAGGAAGAGGAGGAGGAGGAGGAGGAGGAGGAGGAGGGAGGAGGAGGAGAAGAGGCGGAGGAGGCGGAGGCGGAGGAGGCGGAGGCGGAGGCGGAGGCGGAGGCGGAGGCGGAGGCGGAGGCGGAGGCGGAGGAGGAGGAGGAGAGGAGGAGGAGAGAGGAGGAGGAGGCGGAGGCGGAGGCGAAGGCGGGCGGAGGCGGAGGCGGAGGCGGAGGCGGAGGCGGAGGCGGAGGCGGAGGAGGAGGAGGAGGAGGAGGAGGTGGAGGAGAGGAGCCTCCTAGATGGGGTCGGAGTAGATGGGGTCAGAGGATCGTGCCGCATCGCCGATGCATCTTCGATGCATCGCGATGCGGCTCGACGCGGGGCCCGATTTTCTCCGCGCTGGCGTCGCCGGTCTACTGTTGACGTCGCCGTGCATCGCCGATGCATCGCGGATGCATCGGCGATGCGGTGCGATCCTCCGACCCTATCTACTCGGACCCCGTCTAGGAGGCCTCTAGCCGAGGGGGCAGGGAGGTTTCGAGTGCAGAGGTGGAAAAGGTACCCATACCACTGCCCTTCCCTTGTATTTTCCCCTTGTGGGGCCTGCCAGGTGGCCCTCGTCGCCACCGCTGGATTCGCCCTGAAAGCCTGGTCGGAACGCACCTCGGGCGAGGTCCAGGGAGTAGTGGTGTCGGTACCTCTTGATTTCCCCCAAAGTGGATGCTAATGTAAGGCGTGCCTGGCCTAACCTAGCCTACGAGTGGGTTGCCCGTACCCTGAGCGGTCCAAGGGGGGGCAGAGATCTGGGCCAGGTGTGCGGAGCCTACGCTTACCAGAGTGGCCCAACCCTTTCAAGTAACTCAGGGCATGTGCAACCCACTTAGATAGAAGCCATGTTAGGCCAGACATAGCCCACCTTCATCCTCTCATGACTTGGCGGCGAGAGAGGGGGGAAGTGAGAACGAGAAAGCCTTCTCGGACGGCTCGGAAGTCCCCCAGCCTTCTGAGAAGTGTTCTAAGCCTTCCCCGAAGACACAGAGGACTTCTCAGAAGGCCACAGCGCTTCTGAGCAGTCCCGTCGCCTTCCGAGAAGGCCTCCTCCTTCCTCGCTTCCCTCCCTCGCTCGCCGCCGAATGGCCCCATGCCCTCTCAGCAGCCACTGCGGCCATCCGAGTAGTCGGCGCCCTCCCGCGAGGTGGCCGAGCTCCGCCAGCAGATGCAGGCCACCCGCGCCCCGCCACAGGCGGCGCCGCCGAGGCCCGCGAGGCCCGGACTCGGCGACCACGCCCCCCAGGGTGCGCCGCGGGCCGCCCGCCGCGCCTCTGCGGAGGTGCCGCCGGCCCAGGCCTGGGCCGCGTCGCAGCCGCAGCGGGCCGTGTGCCACGAGCAGGTGCTGGCCGAGGTGCTGCAGGCGGCCGAGGCCGCCAGCCGGTGTGCGCAGGACGCGGAGCGCGCGGCGCGCGCGTCCGAGGAGCGGCTCGAGCAGCTGAAGGTGGCGAGCGAGGGGGCTGCGCAGCGCGCCTCCCAGCTGGCGGCGGAGGAGCAGCTCGTGCAGCTGAGGGCGGCGTCGGAACGGGCCTCCCAGCGGGCGGCGGAGGTGGCCGGCGAGGTTGCCAGCGAGGCCTGCAGGGGGCTGCGGGAGCAGCTGGCCTCCGCGGAGGCCAGGCTAGCGCAGCTGCTGCAGGATCAACGCGCCGACCTAGAGGAGCAGCTCGCCAGGTCCGCGTCCGCGCCGCGCTCGGCGCTGAAGAACGTGAGGATCGCGGATGAGGAGCGCGAGGTGTTCACCTACCGCGTCCGGCAGCCCAAGCCCAAGCGCTCCAGTCCGGGCGAACCAGATGCCGGAGGCGGCGGTGCGTCCCCTGCTCAAGGGCCGGCCGACGAAGGCGGCGGTGGCGCGCCTGGCGCGGAGAGCGCCGCGGCGCAGCGCGAGAAGGCGGCGGCGGCGGCTGCGGAGATGAAGCCCGCCGCTCTCTCGCTCGTGAAGGGCATCACCAGCCGCGTGACCGCCGCCCTGGCCATGCAGGAGGAGCCAGGCGTGGGCGAGCAGGGCACGCACCCGCCGCTCAGCTCGGGGGTGCCGAGCGCCGCGCCCGCGGGCAGCAGCGGCGTGAGCGACGGCGGCGCTCGAGCGCCCCAGGGGGCGCTGGTCAGGGCCGAGATCCCTGCGCTGGTGCTGCCCTGGCTCGACCCGCTGGACTTCCTGAGGTGCGCGGCGCCCCTCGGCCGCGCATGGTCGCTGGAGTGGTACGTCGAGGCCAACGGCGCCGTCGTGGTCCCGCGCGACGCGGCGACCATCAACGAGGGCATCAATGCCTCGGCGGGCAAGGTGGCCGGCGGGCCTCGGCGTGGTGGCCTCGTGCTCGTGCGCCCGGGGACCTACAAGGAGGCGGTGCGTGTGGCCTGTGGCTGCCACGTGGTCGGGCTGGGCCCAGGGCAGGTCGTCGTCGAGGAGCCCGGGTGCGAGTCGGCGCTCGTGCTCGTGCAGCAGGTGTCGGCCTGCGTGCGCAACCTGACCTTGCGCTGCCAGAGGCCCGAGAACCGCGGCAAGGTGGTCTACATCCCCCACGGCCGGCCGTTGCTGGAGCGCTGTGTCGTCGAGGGCGGCGTGCACGTGTGCGGGGCCGCCACCGCGCCCACGCTGAGGCGCTGCCGGGTGCTGGGGTCGCCGGGCGACGGCATCCACTTCAGCGACGGCAGCCAGGGCACCGTCGCCGACTGCGTCGTGGAGGGCCACGCGCGGCACGGCGTGCTGGCCGACCGCGGTGCGCGGCCCGAGCTGCGCGGCAACCGCATCGGCCGGAACCGCAGCTGCGGCGTGCGCTTTCTGCGCGCGGCCGCGCGGGTGGAGCCGGGCACGGAAGCGGTCTTGGTGGACCCCCCCGCCGGCTTCGAGCAGGGAAACAGCTTGTTCGAGAACGAGGTCCGCAGGGGGCACCCACACCCCACCACCATTCCTGGCCAGGACCATCCTGGGCCATCCAAGATGGCCCAGGAAAGGCCCTGGCCAGGCATGGGTTGTGGTGTACGGGTGCCCTTTGCGTGCGAGGGCGGCGACTACTCTGTCGGAGACTTCTTTTTCGAGGGGGAGGAGCAGGCGATGCAGGAGGACGAGGACGCCGGCATGCTGCCCGGCCTCTTCGATGACTGAGAATTGGGCGCCTGCCTTGCTTTTCCTCTCGCAGCCGCCCCCTCCCCCCCTCGCTCCTGCCCCCTCTCCCGTGTGCTGGCTGTTTTTGCCGCGCGCGGCGGCCACGGCGGAGGCTACGCGTTCCACGCCGTGTGCGCCTCCCACCCACCCCCGCCCCGCTTGCTCCGCCCCCTCCGCGGGCCGCCGAAGGGGGCCAGAGCCAGGGCGTCGGCGCCTTCTGGAGGGAGGCCGCGCCGCCTCGGGAAGGGGCTCGGGCGCAGGCCCCTCCCCCAGGGGGCCGACCCCATGTCGGAGGGCCCCGGCGATGCTGGAAGGCCGCCGCAGCACCCTGCGCTGGCCCCCGTCGCGCACCGCCGGCACTTCCCACCTCCGGCCCTCGGGCTCGACCACCTCGGCGACGTAAGCACTGAAGGGGTCGGCTGCTGCGGCGCCCGCCCGCAGGCTGCCCGGGCAGAGCCGCGCGTGCCACCGCCCTGCTCTTGCGCGCGGCGTGCCGCGCCAGCGGTCCGCGCAAGGTGTCTGTGCCGTCGTGCGTGTGAGGTCCCTTCGCCTTCGTGGCCCACCTCGCACCCGGTGTCCTCCAGATCGTCCGCTCCCAGTCGGACGGGGCTAGGACGAGGATCAATCCATTCCAGAGCGTTCCGGAACGCTCTCAGAGCGTTCCGGAACGCTTTGGGAAGGCCGCGGCGGCCGATGCATCTTCCAGAGCCGCCAGATCTCAGAGGTTCTCGATTTATCCTCGTCCGAATTTATCCTCGTCCTGGCTTCGCCTTACCCCCGGCGTCCGAAGTACCGTTTCCGTCCGACAGCTTGGGGTCGTTAGAGGTTTTGAGGAGAGGGCTCCCGACACGCTTCGCCCGCCCAGCACACCGCGACCGCCAGGCCCCAGGAGTCCCGAGTCGTCCCCGGGGAGATGCCGCCTCGCCGTCCCTGCCTGCCGCGGCCGCCAGGCCCCAGGAGTCCGTGGTGGTCCCCGGGGGCCCCGCCTCCCACGCCATCCTTGCACGAGATTGTCGGGGGCGGAAAAGAGGGGGGTGATGACTAGGGGGGGGTGGATATCATGGCGGGGGCCATGATATTTCCCCAGATTTCATGGCGCCTCTTCTTGTTTCATTACGTCCCTGGCCCCCCCGTTGGGCCGCGCACATGCCGCCGGTCATGATTTGAACCCCCCCCTCTTGGACACCCCCCTCTTGGCCGCTCCCGAGATTGGGGTCGGTTCGGGGAGGGTACCCTGATGCGCTCTCTGTGTTTGTGGGGTTTTCTTGGAGCGTCCTGCGCAGGGTGCCCTTGGATGTTCTGTGTGTTTTGGCCAGCGGAGGGTCTCATGTACTTGAAGAAGGTCCCTCTGTCCTGGGTCCGACTGTACCGTGGCCGCCTGCCCCCAGGAGTCCCTAGTGGTCCGTGGGTTCTCCTCGGGAAATCCAGCCAGGAATGCTTCACGCGGTCACGCCGCACAGGCGTCATTCCCTTTTGGTACTGATATGTCATGAAGCTACGCCCCCAAGCGGATTGGTGCAACGATTTTTTTCCGAAGCAAGCAATACTAGATTTCCAAGTTTTTTGGGTTTCTCTTTCGCCGACTCGCTCCGATATTGGGCATTCGGCGTGCGGCTTGTGCGCAATCTCGCTTCGACGCGTCATTGGCTGGTGTCGCCCCTGGCTTGTTTCCGCCTTGTCTCTCTGCTACCATTTTTCTTCAAACTTCAGAATCGCGTTCGGTATCATTTCAGCTCGCGGTGGCCTCTTCGGGGGTCTTGCGCGCGTCGTGGGCCGTCTGGAAGCCATCGTGAGTGTCGCTGGCCGATCGTTCGACGACTCGTAGTCCTCTTGGACCGTCTCGGGCGCCTCTTGGGGCCCTCTTGCATCGCTTCGGGGCGCCTGAAAGCCGCGCCCAGGAGAAGAACCATCTCTGGCCCGACCTGGCCGGGGCACTTTGCGTCCAGGGGCCTCTCTGGGCCGCCCCGCGCGCGCGAAGTAGAAATGCTGCGAGGCAGTCGCCGCAGATCTTCGCGCGCCTCTGGCCCGTGGGGCCGGCGAGTCTCCCCCGAGGAGCATGTCCAGCGCGCTGTGGGGCGCGCGACGAACGGGCGGGCCAATTTCGACGACTCCTCCTCTCCTCCTCTCCTGCTGCTGCTTCCCATTCTTTCCTTTTCCCGCTGCTGCTGCTGGCCTTCCTGCCGCTGCTGCCGCTTCCTCCTCTTCCTTTTTTTTACCGTCGCTGATGTTGCGCGGGCGCGCCTGCTTGGCACGCGGGCGCACCGGGCAGGCCCGCGATTCTGCGCCCGCGATTTCGCCCACGATTTCGGCAACACGATTTTGTCCACGATTTCGGATACGATTTTGCCCACGCTTTCGGACACGATTTTGCCCGCGGTTTTCGGCCACGATTCCGCGCCCCCTTGCAAGGCCCCACGAAACCATCCACGATTTCGAACCTGATTTTTCCTTAATGATTTAACTGCGAGAAGAGTCGTGGTCAAAAAAGTGCGCCTCCGCGGAAGGGATGCCACAAAAGTGTGCAAAATCGTGGCCAAAAAAGTGTCCCAAATCGTGGTCAAACGGGGAGGGGGAGCAGGGCGCCGCGAAAAGGCGGCGGGGGGGTCGGGGAGGGGGCCAGGGGCTCCTCCAGGGACCCCCGTTCGGTTGGAGAGGATGCCCTCGCGGCGGGCTGCGCTGCCTCTCGCGGCGGGTTCGCGGTTGCGCCGCCGCGCCCGCGGCCGGCCGCTGAGGCTTCGATTAAGCCGACGTTTGTCGTCAGGCTCCTCTTCTCCGCCACCAGCGCAGCCGCGCGCCGTGGCCCCCAGGGGAGAGCGCCGGGGCCTCGCCGCGGTTGCGGCAGAGTCTGCGCCAGCGGCCCCCGCGCCCGCGGTGGGCCCACGAGCGCTATTCCCCAGGGGCGGACTTTGTTCAACTTGCGCGGGCATGAGACCCGACCGCCTCCGGCGTCCCGCGAATTCCCCACGTGGCGCTCGCGCTCGAGCGTTTCTTCTTCACGCGAGGTCTCCAAAGTGGCCCTTTCTTGTGGTCCGTCGGTTCCATCATAAATCAGCTTGGGAGGTGTTTCTCCCGCGCACGCCATCGGCCGCGCGGCCGGGGCAGCGCCTGGCTTTCGACGGCTGCGCGCACGCGCCGATTCCGCCTGCGCTTCGACTGCGGCTCGCGCCTAAATTCGCGCGGACACTATGCCCGACCATTGCGGAATGAAGCGTCCTCGCGGCGATGAGTTCCATGGCGGTCACGCGGCGGCCTGGCTCGGGGGTCGCGTTGGTCGCGCCTCCGCGGCTCGCCCGGCGCGATTCAATGGCGGGGGCAGGCGGCACGCGGTGATTCGATGGCGCGCGGGCGTTGCATGATGATTCCACGCGGTCCAGCTTGAGGAAAGCAACACGTTGGACATTTTCCCATTTTGAAATCGTCGCGGCTCCTTGGGGGCGTTTTGCTTGGCAAGATATGTGTTGGGGTCCAGCTCGCGTTCCCACGGTGCGCACAGTGACGATTAGATCGGCTCTTTGTTTGCTGCGCCCTCTCATTTCGCCTCCGCCCCTCCCTCCTCCAACGTAGCGTTGCAAAAAGTAACACCACGCGTCAACAACAACCGCTAACATTAGAGGTCAATGGGGAATGCACCAATAAAATTCGCCAACAGCGCACATCAATAACGCGCAACGAGATCCAAATGATAGCACACACTGACCAACACCATACACCCATAGCTCACATCAAAAGCAAGTCCCAAAAACAATCATGACAGACGCACGTCAAACGCATACAACAGTAACGTGCGTAAGTGTCAAGGCATCAATCACATATGCGAGTAATGGGCATCATAAGCACACCCTCGGGGCACGCACCAAGACCAGTCATCCGTATCACACCACGCTAACAAGCACAAGCTTCGAGCACGAACATATCAGACGTACATCATGCCACCAGCAGCATGCATCAGTAACACACACCAGGGACATGTCAACCACACACACAAGGAACCCACCATCACCAAACAATCATACCATATACTCGTGCCCGATGTCCATACCATACAGGGGTAAACGTTTAGAGGGGTAAACGCTTCGAGGGCATGTATTCACAGCATTTCGAGAAGACGCTTATACTAGACACCAAAGCAAGGACCACCTGAACGCATCGCTATCACACACACGTGTAAGCATATATGGGTATGTACCGTTATGGGTAGTGTAAGCCAAACCCAGGTATCGGACGCATGCGTTGATAACGTGGTCCCTCAACAAAAACCATACATTCACATCCAGCACATCCAAACCTTACCCGGACAACATGCGTATTTCCAGAACAGACGTACGCTTACTACATTTGATATGTCACAATCTTCCTGCGCTCGCAACTGCAACCCATGCAACTACATACGTTTATGCCACGCATTGGTATCATGTGCAACGGCCGTGAGTACGCAATTTCATAGAGTAGTTATGTCGCAAACGGTCAACCTCGAAACCATTCGCAGCAGCTTTCTGTCGGGGATCGCCCAAAACAGTATGTGTGTTTAAATGTGCAGGTCCCAGAGTTCCCGCCCCAATGCCAGGGGACAGGTTTTCGTCTCGTCTTTATTTTGATGGTTCGGGGTCCTGAATACTGCCGCAAAAATACAGAAACCGAGGGAACAAGTTGGGATTGAACAAGGGGCTTGTTTCGGCTTGCGCTGGATGTTCGTGACCTCCCTGGGGCCCGCCAAACGAATCTGTTCGAGTCTAGTCCGGCTTCTGTTCGAATTCGGTTCGGCTCGAGTTCGACTCCAGTTCGACCCCAGTTCGACTCGAATCGCGGACGTTCGACGCAACGTCGATGCAGGATTTGATCGAGTGGCGCCAGGACTGCCCCCCTAACGAGCCTCTGAGCCTCCCTCCTTTTCGGATGCAACTCCTGGGAGGTCCAGTTTGGACTTGCCCTGGTCCGAGATCCGGCTTAATCCCGTTGAACCCCGCTTAATCCGTCTCAATCCCGTTTCATCTGGTTCAATCCTGCTGAATCCTGTTTCAGCCGCGGCCTGCTCTGGCGCGTAGCAGCTCCCCAGTGGGGCTCAATTCTCCCTAGCTCTTCCGACGGAGACCTCCCAGCAGTTGCCTCCTGACTCCTTCCACGCCCAGCATGAGCACTGCCCCCTGCCTTGCGCCATCCTGGGGCCGCCGAGCTGCACACGGCGGCGGCCTCCCGTGTTCTGCCGGCTGACGTCGCGGCCCCCCGCCCTCCTTCGAGAAAAGCTCGAGGGAGGCAGGTCCCTCCTACGGCAGGCTCGTACCGCGCTCGCGCGGCGCTGGCCCCAAGCGTGGGACTGGCGTCAATCGGAGACGGCAAGGGGGGGGGAATGAGAAGGAGAAGGCCTTCTCAGAAGGTGGCGGGGCTTCTCAGAAGCCCTCGCGCCTTCTGAAACGTTGGGTTTGTCTTCGAGGGGAAGGCTTAGAGCACTTTTCAGAAAACCTGGGAATTTTTCAACACCTTCTGAGAAGGCCTTCTCCTTCTCACTTCCCCCCCTCGCTCGCCGCCGAGTCAGGGAAACGGTTCTGGAAGAGAGGGAGGGCGCCTGGATGCTGTTCGCCACTTTGGGGCCCCTGGGCCTCTCCATTGCCCCGGGGCCGTCAAGAAACCTCTCATGATGACGAGCTGGTCCTTGCCTTCATGACGAGGGGGAGGTCAAGGCTGCACGCCGCCGGGGGCCCGGAGAAAAAAGACATACGTGGCACGCGCGCGAGCGATCGGTGCTATCGGGACGCCGTCATCGTCAGGGCTGAAAGATCCGCGCGGTGTCAGAAAGCAACGCCGACGTCGTCGCGGCACGAACCTGCCGTACTGGAGCAGGGTGCGTTTCACTTGTTTTTCATTGGCACGCTGGCGGGCGCGCCCGGTAGGACCAGCACAGGCGCGCGGCTCGGTGCAAGGCGAGGCTCGCCGCCTCCGCCCTCGCCGCCTTCACCGTCGCCGTCGCCGCCGTCGATCTAGTTTTTCGTCGTCCGTCGTCCGCCGTCGTCGCCGCCTCCTGACATCCGACGACACGAAAGCGTTGCAACATCAACATCACGAAACATCACGGCCGGAGCCAGAGACCCTATCTTCGTGAGGCATTTTTACAGCCAGATCGATCTGCGAGGGCCCCAGGGCCCGAAATTGTGCGAACACACCTGACGCAAACAAACCTGCGACGCCAGAATCTCAGGTTCGCCGTCGCTGTCGTCGCCTTTGCCGGCCCCGTCGTCGTCACGGTCCGCCACGTTCGTGTCCGCGCGGCCGCCAGGTCATGCGGCTCGTCCGGGCGTTCCTCCGCGCCCTCGACACGTACAAGCATCAGCCCAAGACGGCCACGCCTTTGACATGTTGCCGACAGGGCAGGGGATCCGGCAGTGGGGAAGGCATGTCGCCGAGGGAAGTATTCGCAACGACGCTGCTGCCGAGTGGCCTGTCGCCCGCACCCTCCTCGCCCCCTTTATCTTGACGGTGCACGTCGGACTCCAGGGCTCCTGTTTACCTCCCAGTTTCGGAGGCCCGCCTCCGCTGGCGGCCGGCGCTGCCCTGAGCCAGTCTGGGAGTGGATGGTGGGCGAGCCCTGGCGGCTGGCAGTACGGGTCGGGCAGTGCGGGGGAGAGGGGCGGGGGCACGAAACATGCTGCATGCAGCCGGATCATCTCCTCCGCCTGGCGTTTTTCCCAACACGTGGGCGATCGTGGGCGCCTCGGGCGCCAGAGAAATCAGGAGATGATTTGTTCGACTCGTGCGGAGATTTTTGTTGTGTCCTCTGCCGGGCCAACCCCCCTCCCTCCCTGCGTAACGGTACTTGCCCCCCCCCCCCCCCACCCCACAGATGCCTGCTGCTCGCGCGCATACTTTTCCGACCGCAGCGCGCCCGGGCCCCGACGCGCCCCATCCCGCCCAAGCGTTACTGCTAGCCTGGCCCACCCTCCCGCGGGGTAACGACCGCTACCATCACAAAACACCAGCTCGAGGTTTTGCAGAGGGTTTACAAGGGCCTCCCGCCGTCTAAGACCTCCACGAGCTGGATGGCGTAATTCCTTTTCCCTGCCAGGCAACCCCTGCATCTTTTGCACTCTGGAGGTTGGCTGGCAGCGGCGCACTGGAAAAAACCATATCTAATTGAAAGAGAATGTCGCCGGTGGTGGGGCGGCGCGCGGCTCTGCTGCCCGGAGGACACTACGCGCAGCCCGCGTGCGGGGTCGCCGGCGCCTCGGGGCCGGCCACGCGCGGAGGGGGGCCAGGGGGAGGGGGGAAGGCTTCTGAGAAGCACGCCCGCTTCTGAGAAGTCGCGGGCCCTGTCTGTAGGTGTCAGGCCTGCGCCTTCTGAGAAGCGGCCTCCTTCTGAGAGTCCTCCCCCCCTCCCCCTGCCACTCTGTGCGCGCTGCCAGCCATCAAAAGAAGATGTCGCGGGGGGGGGGGGCTCTGCTGCCCAGAGGACACGCTCGCAGCCCGCGTGCGTGCTCGCCGGCGCCTCGGGGCCGGCTCGAGCGAGGCGTCGCCGACCCCGCGCTCGAGGCGGCGGCTCGGGCGGGGGGGGCCGCTGCGGAGGGCCGCGGCGGGGGCGAGCGGCTGCGGCGGGGAGGGCGGCCCTCTGCCAAAGTGGCCTCCGCCAGGCCTCGCGGACGGGGTCCGAGCAGGTGGGGTCGGCCGATGCAGCGACGGTGCGGCTCCATGTGGAGCCCGGGTTTCCCCACGCCGACGTCGCCGAATCGCCGCCGACGTCGCCGATGCATCGCCGATGCATCCTCGATGGAACGGCGGTGCATGGGCGGTGCGGCGGGATCCTTCGGCCCCATCTACTCGGAGCCCGTCCAGGAGGCCTCTGGCTTTGGTGCGGGGCCGCTGGGGTTCCCCAGATCGGCGAATGTGGCCCGACAGCAGCTTCTTGCGCGCTTGGGTTCGCCCCCGTCGCCTTTCTGCTTGGATGACCGCGGTGGTTGCAAAGAGGAGGTGGAGGCTATAAATGGATGTGAAGGCGGGTCATATCTGGCCTAGCCTAGCCCATAAGTGTGTCGCAAGTGCCAAAGTGACCTGAAAGAGTCAGGTAGCTCCGGTATGTGGCTCCGCCCACCCAGCACAGCCGCTTAGGGCATGTCCAGCCCACTCATAAGCTAGGTTCGGCCAGATATACCTTTCATTCGCATCCTCTTAGATACCCCTATCCCCTTAGCACCACCCGCGGTCATCCAAGTACAGCCGCGCACCACAAAAGTCACTCTTGCCCAGGGCCATTCTTACGTGAAGCCGTGGAGACACACCTGGCGGCCGCACCCGTGGCAGCACCACCCCGCCATCGGGTTTGCACGCCTCGCCGGCTGGGCATAAAGCGAGGACCGGTCGACTTCGCGGATCTTTTGCCTGCGCTTTGGCCCTTGGCTGTTCCCAGATGGCTTTCTCAGGGCGAGGAGGGCTTCATATTAGAAGCCGGCAGCGCAGGGTAGCCCGGAAGCTCTTTCAGGCGTCGGTCAAGCAGCGTCCCAGCAGGCTGCTTGAGCTGGCAGCGTGCTCTGGCAATCGTTTTCATGCTCGTTCCCAAGACGTTTCCAGGAAGCCTTTCCGCAGCTCCTTCGATGCTCTTTGGAAGCTCCTGCGAAGCTCCTTTCACGAGCTTGCAAGCCTCCCAGACATCCCTTTCAGGCGTCCTTGCAGGCGTCTCCCACTGGCTTTCCACTGGCTTTGGCCTGCTCCGCTGTCAGGGTTTTGGACGCCACAGGTGTGGAGGGCACCTCGTAGGCAGCGACATTTGCGCCGCAGGTGATGATTCGGAGATGGATCGAGGGGTAAGCCGGGCATTTCCCTCTACAGGAGGAATGTTCAAACATAGTTAAACATAGTACGGGGACGATTTTTCTACCATTTGTTGACTATATTTGAATATTTGGTGGACTATTTTTGATATTTTGCCCAAGATCCGTCTGGAAGGGGGACGATGCCCGACCTAATTCTAGAGGCCCCCAGCCGTGCGGCCCTGCGGGTGGGGGGCCCGCGGCGGGAAGCGGCGGCGTGCGACCGCCCGAGGCTCGCGGAGGAAAGGAACGAAAATGAAGGATGGAGGAGGAGGAGGAGAAGGAGGAGGAGGAGGAGGAGGAGGAGGAGAAGGAGGAGGAGGAGGAGGAAGAGGCGGAGGAGGAGGAGGAGGAGGAGGAGGAGGAGGAGGAGGAGGAGGAGGAGGAGGAGGAGGGACGGGAGGATAGAGGAGGGGATGCGATGGGGCTTGGGGGGGGGGCTGAACTGGGAGCGGCTGCCCCCCCCCGCCTCCCCGCCCCTCGGCAACCGGTCCAGCTCGTGGACGGCTACAGGCCCGTGGACTTCCTGAAGAAGCTGGCGGTGATGAAGGTGCCACCGCGGGCTTTGAAGACCACCCTGGCCCAGTCCAGGCCGATGTCGAGAGAACTGAGGAGGAGGAGGAGGAGGAGGAAGAGGAGGAGGAGGAGGAGGAGGAGGAGGAGGAGGAGGAGAAGGAGGAGGAGGAGGAGAAGGATGAGGAGGAGGAGGAGGAGGAGGCGGAGGAGGAGGAGGAGGAGGGGGTGGAGGGGCAGGAGGGAAAAAGAGGCACACACGCACATAAACGTAGTGTTCTGTGAAAATATTGAAGAATTTGGGATGTGTCGGGGGAAAGGAACACCAGAACATAGTAGCATGTAAGCTCGCAGAGAATCTGACAACTTGTATATCAACGTGTCTCCCTTGGTCCCTTCAGAGGGGGGAGAGGAGGGGGAGGAGGAGGAGGAGGAGGAGGAGGAGGAGGAGGAGGAGGTGGCGGAGGCAGAAAGAGGAGGGCTTCCCGAGGCCGAAATGAAGAAAACACGCCTTTCGTGAATTATGTCGCGACGCCTGGAAGTCTTCTTGGGATCCCGTCGGTTTTCGCTTGAAATCACTCCACATATCCCTTTGATGCACCCTCCTGTCCAGTTTTTCTAGCCGCGTTCAGCCGTGGCTACTGGGAGACCCAAACACGCCATCCTCCCCTTTCTTCCTGATCCTGCTTTCCCCCCGCCGTCCTTGCCATTCATGATGTGAGAGGCGCCGAGGCGCTTCACCTCCTGAACGACAAGGTCTGCAAAGGGGGAACCAAACAAGCAAAACGGGTTCCTCGGAAGTCCCAACCCTTGCTCCAGGGTATTTGTGTTCGTCCCGAGTTTTTTTCTGACAGTCCTGGGGCCCGAGGAAATCTGCCTTTGGAAACCGAAATCTGTGAACAACCGTCGTTTGGCTTTTCCGGGTCCGATGTTGAACCTGGCCACACCTTCCCTCTTCGAGGGCCTCCGATTTAGACCCCCGACGTGTTGATTTTTCACCGAGCGTTTCCCACTACTCGCAAAGTGCCTACTCGGAGGCGTCCAAAAAGCACATGGTTGCTCCGATGCAATGGAACGTGAATCCTCCGCGGCGGATCCAGGCCATTTGCGATTAGTTACTTTGCGAGTAGTGGAACGCGCTTGTCTACTTTGTATGAACGTAGACACCCAGACCCTTGTCCCGGGAACCGCCTTTTCGTCCTGGGCCATTCTTTTGAGGGCCCCGAGGCCTGGCAGGAGCCCATCGGAGGCCGAAAGTCCCATCCGTCGTTGCTTGTCCGCGGCAGGCTGGACCATTTCGTTCCGGGGTAGTTTTCGAACCGGGTCGATCCGTGAGGGCCCAGGCAGGCTATACGTAAGAGTGGCTTTTCGTCGGAGCGACCCTTCGTGCGGACACACTGGGGTCCCCAGATGTAGGGAAGTGATGCGATAGCAACGGCTTGCGCGCTCCGATTCGGCCTCCCCGCGGCCACTGAAAGTCGCGCACCAGAGGTCACTCTTGCCTAGGGCCACTCTTACGTATGCCGACCCGGGACCCGCAACGAGGCAGCATCGCCCGTTGCGGACGAAAACTGCAACGCCTTCGGTGGCAAGTCTTGGGAGCCTTGTATACCCTCGCAGTTCCGTCTCTAGAGTGCACTAGCGCCGATTTTTCGTTTGGTAATCGATGAGATAGCGCCGATTTCGCGTTGATTAGTGTCGACTAGCGTCGATCAGCGCCGACTAAGCGTCGACCAGCGTCGTTTGGCGCCGTTTCGCAAGAGCCAGCAAGATGGCATGGGAGGCTCCCGTGAGTTGCCACCGAAGACGCCAGGATGTCTGGGTTCGTCCCAGGATCTCGGAGGGCCTTCGAGGGGCCTCCCGCACGCGCAGGCGATGCGGCTGCGTCGCCTCAGCACCTGCTGGTCGCACGACTGGCGATCACACATCGTAGAGATCTTGGGATCACGCGACAGAGGAGGAAAAGGTGCCCATACTGCTACCCTTCGCCCGTTTTCCCCTTTCTCCGCTTCCTGGGAGGCCCTCGTCGCCACCGCTGGATTCGCTTCAAAATCCTGGTCAGAACGCATCCTGGGAGAGGTTTCCCCAGCGTGATCGGCGATCACGGGACTGGGTTGTTGCGTCTTGACGGTCCTGAATCATGCCACGGATCAACCTGGCTGTTGCGTCTTGACGGTCTTGAATCGCGCCAGAACGCCATACCTGGGACTTCAACACCGCAAATCAATGTATGTGTTGCGCCCTCAGGCTCCGAAACCCTTCCAACAAACCATTTCTTATACGCTGATCATTGGAACCCGTGAAACTCGTGCAATTCGTCAAAACGACTGTGCGCGGCGCTAGGGCGAGAGCTACATTTTGAAAACGACCCGCCCTCCAGTTGTGACACTGCTGCCAATCTTTAAGCTTCAGGGTCATGAGTGGTGAGGACGTCTAAGGTGACACGCCCGGCCCGCCCTGAACACTGGCCTCGGGGTGCGACGGGGAGAAGGGATGAGGAGGAGGAGGAGGAGGCGGAGGAGAAGAAGGAGCAGCAGGAGGAGGAGAAGGAAAAGGAGAAGTACGCAGGAGGAGCAGGAGGAGCAGCAGGAGGAGAAGCAGAAGGAGGAGGAGGAGGAGGGAAAGAAGGTTGAGCAGGAGGGAGAGGAGGAGGAGGAGGAGAAAGAGGAGGATGATGAGGAGGAGGAGGCGGAGAAAGAGGAGGAGGAGGATGAGGAGGAGGACGGGGAGGAGCAGGAGTAGTTCTAATAGTAGTAGTAGTAGTAGTAGTAGTAGTAGTAGTAGTAGTAGTAGTAGTCGTAGTAGTAGGAGTAGTAGTAGTAGTAGTAGTAGTAGTAGTAGTAGTAGTAGTCGTAGTAGGAGTAGTAGTAGTAGTAGTAGTAGTAGTAGTAGTAGTAGTCGTAGTAGTAGTAGTAGTAGTAGTAGTAGTAGTAGTCGTAGTAGTAGTATCAGTAGTAGTGGTAGTGGTAGTAGTAATAGTAGTAGTAGTAGTAGTAGTCGTAGTCGTAGTAGTAGTAGTAGTAGTAGTAGTAGTAGTAGTAGTAGTAGTAGTAGTAGTAGTAGTGGTAGTAGCATTAGTAGTAGTAGTAGCAGCGTAGTAGTAGTAGTCGTCGTAGTAGCCGTAGTAGCATTAGTAGGATCAGTAGGAGTAGTAATACTAGTAGTAGTAGTAGTAGTAGTAGTAGTAGTAGTAG
>CAUYUJ010001113.1:2130444-2227794 GCA_963575745.1 Prorocentrum cordatum | reverse complement strand
CGTCGTCGTCTCCGTCGTCCGTCGTCGTCGTCGTCGTCGGTGTCGTCGTCGTCGTCGTCGTCGTCGTCGTCCGTCGTCCGTCGTCCGTCGGCCGTCGTCGTTGTCGTCGTCGTCGTCGTCCGTCGTCGTCGTCGTCGTCGCCGTCGTCGTCGTCGTCGTCGTCGTCGTCGTCGTCGTCGTCGTCGTCGTCGTCGTCTCCGTCGTCCGTGGTCCGTCGTCCGTCGTCCGTCGTCGGTGTCGTCCGTCGTCCGTCGTCCGTCGTCGTCGTCGTCGTCGTCGTCGTCGTCGTCGTCGTCCGTCGTCGTCGTCGTCGTCGTCGTCGGTGTCGTCGTCGTCGTCGTCGTCGTCGTCGTCGTCGTCGTCCGTCGTCCGTCGTCCGTCGTCCGTCGTCCGTCGTCCGTCGTCGGTGTCGTCGTCGTCGTCCGTCGTCGTCGTCGTCGTCGTCGCCGTCGTCGCCGTCGTCGCCGTCGTCGCCGTCGTCGTCGCCGCCGCCGCGTCCGTCATCAGTGCGACGTCGCGCGGGCGCGCGCACGGTACGGGCCCGCACTCCACCGACTGGTGGAGGCCGAGGCTGTGAATGCGTCCGCTGACGGTGTAGGGGCCCTGTTCGGCGGCGAAATCCGAGCCCTACTCTCGTCGATCAACGATTCAGGCACCTCGATGGGCCGCGGGGGTAGGGTTCGGCATTCGTCGAACACGTGGCGAACTCCGAGCCCTACCCCAGCCTCCCAGCGATTCAGGAGAATCGATCGTTGGTGGGGATAGGGTTCGGGTGTCGCCACCCATTGCAGCACAAGTTGCACAAGCATGCACTTTTGGAGCTCCGCGCGAACTTCTTGGATCGGCGCGGGGCCTCCCTGGCGGCGCCTCTGGCGACGCTCCGCGCGCGCGCCTCCGCGCGCTCGGCTTGGGGGGGGGGCCCAGTCCAGCTCCACGAACCCCGCGCGGACCTCCAATGAGTGGCTGTCTTCCTTCCGGCAGGCTCGCCGTGGGGGCTGGGGCCCTCGGTGCGGCCCTGCTGCTCAACAGGACGGCAGGGGAAGGCCGTCACGTGCCGGCGCCGACGCCCCCTCCCTCGCTGCCGCCCTCGCTGACGCCCCTCCGCGGGGGGTCGCGTCGTCACGCCACGGCTCGCCCCAGGGCCCCGGCCAGAGAGCGCGCTCCAGCAGAGGCCCTGGGAACAGCGGTGTTGTTGTGGTTCCCCCCAGGGAGTCATCCGCCACATACGTGTATATATAGATACATATATATATATATACAAGGCTGCAGTGGGCTGGATGACTAGGATTGGGCTGGATGGGGCCCCGACTCTTGAAGCTGTGGAGGCCATAGTCATGGCGTTCCACATGTATAACACCGCACGTGTTTCTCTTCCGCCGTCGCCCCATCAAGAGGAGTGGACTGGCCATCTGTACGAAATTCGACGGGCTGCTGTGGCGCTCGTGGAGTTGACTAGAGTGCCCGCGTAGGCCTCGGAAGGACCCCTGTGGCGCCTCTCATGTACGAGCGCTATACAAGGCTGCAGTGGCGCTTCGCGCCATGCACCTTGGTCCTTGAAGTTTGGTATGCAGGCGGAATAGCAGGAAAGTCAAACCGACAATTTAGCGATAACTCCTGGTTGCCTTTTCCGGCATCGCCGCATAATAATGTTATTCGTTATCTTTCCTCCATGCTTCTTCTTCCTTATTTTCGCCATACCCTGCGCATTCTCCCCATCCTCCTCACCGCTTTTTTGCGGAGGCTCCTCCTTGGAGAGCCTCTAGGGGCCTCACAACAGTTGTTTGAGTGGAGGCCTCCTGTGCGTATTCTGGGGGCCTCCGGGGGCTTCCTCGGGCCACCCTGCCTCCAACCGCAGTCTCCCCGAACGACCGAATCACGATTTGGAGTTTTTCGGAGGGTGTCTTTGGGCCATCTTGGGCCGCCATGGGACTCTTTGAGGGCCATCTTGGACCCGTGTTGTGCCGTTTTGGGGCTCTCTTGGATTGCCTGGAAGCCCTTTCGGATGGTTGTGGGGCGATTTTGGAGCCTGCCAGGCGTCTTCGGACGCCCAGAAGACCGCCGTCTTGGAGCGTCGGGAAGCCGAAAAGAGGAGAACCCCTAAATTCACCAAAAACCAATAGAAAATCAATGATTATTGCCTCTGGGGGCCTTCTTGGGAGTGCTCTTGGAGGCCTCTTTGGGGCCGTCCTGGAGGCCTCGGGCTATCTTGAGGTCACGTCGGTCACTCTTGGAGCGCTCTTGTGCTGTCTTGGGGGTCTCTGGGACGTCTCCGATGACCCCCTGATCGCCCTAAGTGTGCTGGGAAGGCTTGGCAACGCGCCCTGCGAGGCCCGGTGGCCGCTTGGCTCGTCCGGAGGGTCCCAAAGCTCCAGATCCCGGAAGTCTGGTTTTGGGAGGGGGGGGGGGGGACGGGTTTTCCCCCACCCGGGCTTATACAAATATAGGAAGAGGATAGATGTGTATGTATGTATGTATGTATGTATGTATGTATGTATGTATGTATGCATGCATGTATGTATGTATGTATGTATGTAATGTATGTAATGTAATGTATGTATGTATGTATGTATGTATGTATGTATGTATGTATGTATGTATGTATGTATGTATGTATGTATGTATGTGTGTATGTATGTATGTATGTATGTATGTATGTATGTATGTATGTATGTATGTATGTATGTTTGTATGTTTGTATGTTTGTATGTTTGTATGTTTGTATGCATGCATGCATGCATGCATGCATGCATGGATGGATGGATGGATGGATGGATGGATTGATGGATTGATGGATGGATGGATGGATGGATGGATGTATGGATGTATGGATGTATGTATGTATGTATGTATGTATGTGTATATACACATACACATACATACATATATACATACATATTACAGACACCCTCCGACGGATAGTTCCTGGGCCTCTGGGGAGGGTGGCGGTGTGTAAATCAGCCTTAAGAGCCAGCGACTTGATACACCTTCACCCTTCCTCAAAGCGTATGCAAATTTCGTCGGAGGGTGTCTGTGTATATTTTTCCGTGGCGTAAATCTGGGCCTCCCAGACGGGCTCGGAGCACATGGGGTCGGAGGATCGCGCCGCATCGCCGAGGCATCGGCGATGCGGCTCGATGTAGGTCCCGATGTTCTCCACGCCGACGTCGCCGACGCACCGCCGACGTCGCCGATGCATTGCCGATGGATCGGCGGCGTTTCGGCGATGCGGCACGATCCTCAGACCCCATCTACTCGGACTCCATGTGGGCGACCTCTAAGGAAGTTGCTGGTCGAGGGCAACATGAGCCAGTACGACCCCGCGCCCGGGACCCTGGAGGGCAGGCAGATCCTGATCACGGGTGGCAACACTGGGCTCGGCCGGGAATCTGCCATCAGGCTCTTTCTTTTTTCTCTCTCCTTCCTCTCTACTCCTCTCTCCCTTCTACTCCCCCCACGCTTGTGCCTGAATGGCCAGCGCTGGCCGTCCAGACCGTTTTCGCTTGTGCCCAGCGAAGCTCTGCCCCGGGGCACACACACACACAGTCTGGTCTTCGATGCTGCCCTCTCGGCCAGTGCTTGGATGGCACACTTGCAGACGATGTTTTGGTTCGGCGATCGATGGAACATCCGCCATCAGGCTGGCTCGCGCTGGGGCGACGGTCGTGATCACCGCCCGCACGGATGCGAAGGGCGAGGAGGCGCGGGACGCCATCCGGCGCGCGTCGGGCAGCGGCAGTGTCTACTACCTGAAGTTGGACCTGGCTGACTTGGCAAGCGTCAGGTCCTTCGTGGAGGCCTACAGGCAGCAGCCGTACGGAAGCCGGGTCGACGTCATCATGAACAACGCCGGCGTGATGGCCATCCCGGAGCGCCGGGACACGAAGGACGGCTTCGAGCAGCAGTTCGGCGTCAACCACCTAGGGCACTTCGCCCTGGTTGGCCTGATGCTCCCTCTGCTTCGCAACTCGAGGGGCGTGGCGCGGGTCATCAACGTTTCCAGCATCGGTCACTTCGGCGCGACGAAGGAGCTTATGGATGACGCGATCACCGCCCCAGAGAAGTACACGCAGTGGGGGGCGTACAGCCAATCGAAGCTTGCGAACGTCCTCTTCGCGAAGGAGTTGGACAGGCGGTTCAAGGCCAGCGGTGTGAACGCTGTCGCCGTGTCCTGCCACCCCGGGGGCGTCGACACCGACCTGACACGATGGGTGTACGCCGGCAACGACAGCGCCGCCGAGGGGAAGCAGCGGAGGGAGGAGATCGAAGAGAAACAGTCGGCATCTAAACTTTCGGAGCTCCGCGCGGAGCTCTGAAAGTTTACGCTGTTGTTTTCTGATCCCCTAGAGGAGAACATCCTCGCCGACTCCCTCTATCACTACCTCTCGCGCAGCGTCGAGCTGGGCGCGAACACGCAGATCTACCTCGCCGCCAAGGAGGGCAGCGACGTGGACGGCGCGGGCGGGGCGTATTTCGACAACATGGCCCAGGCCTCCGTCAACCCAGCCGCCGACGACGAGGGGCTGGCCAGGAGGCTCTGGGCGGCGTCGGAGCGCCTGACCGGGGTCGAGTTCAAGCTCTGAGCGGAGGCTGGCTCTCGGAGAAGACGCAGAGGCACAAACAGTGACCTTTCGGAGGTCCGCGCGGGTGTCTTGGAGTTGCGCTGGGGCCCCCCTGGCGGCGCCTCGAGCGCCGATCCAGGACTCCGCGCAGAGCTCCGCGAGTTTATGACCCAAGCAGTGTTTGCACTTGTGGTTTCTTATCTTGCTTGCCAGAGGAGTTGGATAGACGTGTCTGGGTTTCGACTGGTGCTCAGTCAGTGATGCCTCGTTGCCGCTTCGTTGCTGCCTCGTGCGTTGGGTGGGTGTGTCGGTGTTTCAGCTGGTGCCCGGGTTGTGCCGCCTTATCGCCACCTCGTTGCCGCCTCGTGCACTGTGTATATGGGTTTCGGCTGGTGCCTGGTTGGTGCCGCCTCGTTGCCACCTCGTTGCCACCTCGTTCGCTGGGTGGGTGTGTCGGGGCTTCGGCTGGCCCGCATAGTTACATCACATAGTTTACATCACACAGTGCAAACGGCTTACATCACATAGTTTACATCCCATAGTTTACATCCCATGGGCTTTCACCTCCAGTTCGCACCGCCTAGCTTACACGACAACGCTCACAGCACATAGCTTACACTGCACAGTTCCCATCTCCATAGCTCACACCACATAGCTTACACGACAGAGCTTTCACAACATAACATACAGCGAATATATTCACCTCCACGGTGCAATCACACGCTGTTTGCGGTCCACGGTGGCGTCGTCGCCGTCATGCTGATGCAGTTGTTTCTTCTTCTGAGCTCCGTCGTCGTCGTCATCGTCGTCGTCGTCGTCGTTCCCCTCTTCGACGCCCGCTTGCCGCGAGTTGCCTACCGGGGGGCTGACTGACCTTGCGCCGCGCCAGGTGGCGAGGCGGCCACGCGCTGCGCGGCTGGAGGGCGTGCTGCCGCGTCTGCTGTGCGGTCGTGGCCCACTGCGCTTCTCGAGGAAACGCCCAGCGCTGATCAACGCACGCGGGTCAGCGACGGGACCCGATGTCGTGCGACGTCGGCGCGCTCCGTCGCCACATGAGGCGGCGCTGGCCTCCTGGTCGGGTGGGTACTTGCCCTCCGTGGATCTGGCGCCCACGCGCCAGATCCACGGATCCCTAGCTCGCCTTGGCTTCGGCGCGACATGCGGAGCATACCCCAGTTCCCAAGCGTCACCGTCCCGAGCCTCTCCCAGCCTGAGCAACCATCTATCGTCCGGCGACTCGGGGCCCTCTTGGACCGTCTTGGGGGGGCCTTTCGAGGCTCTCTCGGCCCATCCTGGGGCCCTCTTGGGCCCGAACAAGTCACGCGACAAGATGTGAGGGAGCTCAGGGGGTACGCGCCAAGGCCCGGGAGATTTCAGAGCGAGGGGTCCGGGTCCCCTCAAAAAGACTCCTCAGGAAGGGGGAGTGAGGCTCAGAGGATTGGGCAGAGGACCTGAGGACACGCCCACTCCGTGCCCAGCGGCACGGTGGCGGATCAGCTCGCAGGGCGTAGCGTGTCGTTGGGCCGCCGTCGCGGCACGCGCTGAGCACACATTCCCGACCGCAGTGGGTCCATCCTGCAGAATCACGGGTCCTGGAGAGAATCGTGTCCTGTCGGGTGTTCTCTGCAATCGGTCTTTCACCGTGTCGGGTGGAGAGGCCGGCGTCCCAAAGAGAGGGCTGGGCGATGGTCGGGGTGGCCTTCTGAGAAAGCACCAAGGCTTCTGAGAAGCCCTCCTGCCGTCCCAGCGGCTTTTCTTCTTAAAAGGGGGGCTGATCCGATCTGAGAGTCCTCCTGCCTTCCTTACAAGTCCTTCCCCCTCCCTGCACCGCTGAGTACTCCGCCGCAAGTATGGAGGGCCTGGGCCTCAGAGACCCAGAAGTTGGCGCAGAACTCCAGCATCGGCGGTCGCCTCCGCAGATCAAATATGCTCCTCGATCTCATGTCGTCGGTGGTGGCAATATGATCGGTGCTATTGAAAGAGCGCCTTCTGAGTATACGCTGGGAGGACGTCAGGCCGGGTTCACCCCCCCCTCCAAAAGTTGAAGTCGGGAGGGATGAGTGGGTTCATCTACTCTCCCCCCCCTCTCTCCAGAGTGAAAGTCGGGGGGGTTCAAGCTCTCCCCCCCCTGCGCCGGCAAACGACGACGACGTATCCTGGTCGCCCGCTGGACGGAGTCGCCCACGACGTCGACGATGGCGACGGTCGGGGTGACGACGATGGCGATGGCGACGGCGACGACGCCGGGCGCCCGCAAACGACGACGGCGACGACGACGACGACGTTCCCCCGCCCGCCCGATTGCTCACGACGACGACGCCGTGTCCCGCTGGCAAACGACGATGACGATGGCATGTCCCGCCCGCCCGCCCGACCGACTCGTTCACGACGTTGACGACGCGTCCCGCCCAACCGGCCTACTCGCCAAAACGACGACGACGCAGAGAGGGGGAATGGGGGTGGGTTGAATTTCCCACCTTCGACTTTCGGAAGGGGGGGGCGGGGGTTGGGCGGGGGGGGGGGGGGGTTCGCTGGGGAGGGGGTGGTGGTTGTCAGGAGTGGAGGGAGGGTAATTTCGAGAAGGGGTGGGGCGGTTCCGTAGCTGGGTATCTTACGATCTTGTATCAAGAAAGCGTGCACAGAAGGAGCTCATTCGGGCTAGTTGAGAGGCCCGAGTATCACCATTAAGATGGAGGTCAGGAGGCAGCCTCTCTCGACGAAGATGACCCCTGATGCTGGCGGGGGTGAAGGCGGCCACGCCAAGCCTGGGATCGATTTTCAGGCTCCCGCCGCAGATCTCTGTCGGCGTCTTCGCGCGGCAGCGAGCGTCGGCCGATGTGGCGGGGCAGGTTTTCCCTTCGGATGAGCGCAGTGCGCTCCCGCGGGCTTCACAACAAATGTCGCAATCTGATGTTGTTGGGTCTTGCCTGATTGCGTGCTCGTGCTGGATTCCTGTAAGATCGGGCCTGACGAATGGGGGGGATTGGGAAAGGGGGGACTACGAAGTCTGCTGCATGCAGCTGGTTTCGGCCCCACCGAGGGGCCCATCTCTCGATACATAGCCGCCTCCGGCGCCAGGAGGCACCAGGAAAATCAGCTACGTGAGCTGATTCTCACCCCCCCCCTTTGCTATCCCCCCTTTCGCCCGGCCCGATAAGAGCACACAACGTAGTGTGGATGCTCGGGGGTATTGAGCTGGTCGCTTGCTTGAACATGTTCGTGAGCTTGTTTGCTCCAGTGGGTTTGTAGTTACTTGATTGCTCGCGCTTGCCTGTGATTACACCAGTCCATCGGTGCGGTTCACTTGGCTATGTCAGCACACCTGCCGACTGATGCTGGTCTCGCTTTCTGCTCCCCCTCCCCGAGTCTCAGAGGCTCTGCATTGCAGTGGCCGTCACCTGCTTCTGCAGATTGCTACTGGTTTGTGTCAGCTCTGGGGTCGGAAGACGTTCCCACTTAATTTAAGCAATGCCCGCCATCAAGCTCGAAGGTGCAGATGAGGAGGAGGTGCATTGGGAGGACGAGCAAGATGAGATGGAGGAAGAGGCCTGGCTAGATCTGCTGGGAGTGCTCGTTCTCTGCCCCGGACTGCCGAGGCACCCTCGCCACCGAGGCTAGCCCTCTCCCGGGGCCCATGACGTCGTTATCTGTCCATAATGTGGACCCTCACAGGTCTGCACGTTATGCTCCTCCGCCTCCTCCTCCTCCTCCTCCCCCCTCTCCCATCCTACGTTTTTTAGTGAACTCCCTGTCGCACTCCGAGGCTGATCGAATGGGCGAGCTGGGCGTTTCGCCTGAGACTGACCCACCCTTTTTGAATGCTTAAACATTGGCACCAGTTTCACAGATGGAGGGCGGGTCGCTTTCAACATATGGCTCTCGTAGTGTCGCGAGCATTCGTTTCACAACATCGCAAGAGTTCCGCGGATTAATGGCGGGTGGTTTTCAAACTGTGGTTCTCGCCTTAGCGCCGCGCGCATTCGCTTTCTTTCTTCACGGATTTGGAGCGTTTTTTTTTGTTCTTTTTCAGAATGTGGTTCTCGCCTTAGCGCCACGCACATTCGTTGAGGGTCACGGGTGGAGGGCGGGTTGAGGCCGTTTTTTTTATTTTTTGTTTTTTTTTTATTTTTTCTTTTTTCTCTCTCTTTCTCTCTCTCTTTTTTTTCAAAATGTGGTTTTCGCCTTCGCGCCGCGCGCATTGGCTTAAATCATTTGCATGAGTTTCGCTGGGTCTCAGATTAATGTACCAGAAATGGCGTTTTTAATCGATTCAGGGTTGTCACAGCGCAACACTCATGTGGATTCGCGGTGTTGTAATCCCAGGAATGGTGTTCTGACATCAGGATCGCTAAGACGTAAACCTGTCAGGTGAACTCGCGGTGTTGGAATCCTGGGAATTGGGTGTTGGCACGCTTCGAGATGTTCACAATGTTGTCCCCAACGAAGCAATTCCGTCGGTGGCAATTGACCCCTTGTAGGGGCTTGTGAAGCGGGATCTTGGAGGGATGGTGTACTTCAACATCGTTGATGAGTCTTGGGTTTTCACTGGTCCTCCTCCTCCTCCTCCTCCTCCTCCTCGGGGAGGGCGGGGCGTGCGCGTGGAGCGTGCGCTGTATGGCCTCGACATCATGGGGCGCCGAACAATCCTGGCTCCGAAGAGGCCGCCGGGGTGGGGTGGGGGTGGCAGCGACCCCTTCCCCAGGGGAACAAAGAGTGAAAAGCATAGCGACTCGGAGGTCCGCGCGGATTTCTCGGATCGGCGTTGGAACCCCTTCCTGGCGGACGGAACGCGCCAGCGGCGGCGCCGGAGGCGCCGCCAGGAGGCCCCAGTGCCGATCTGAGGGACTTGCGCTGACCTCAGAGATTTTATGTTTATGTCCTGGTCCGTTCCCCTTGCTCCCCGGGACCACTTTTTTCCTCCTAGGCCGTTCTTTGGTGGCGCTGGGGCCCTGTGAGGGCCCCTGGAGGCCGAAAGCGATGGAGAGCCTCTGTCCGGACTTCTCTTCACTGCGCTGGGGGTCAGGGCATCTCTGCGCACACCCGAGGCTCCTTGGCCCCGGCCGCCGTGTGCCGCTCTCGCTGCGGCCTCGCTGGGCCTGGGCAGACCGCACGGCCAGCCTCAGCCCGAGAGATTAAAGACGGCACACACACACACCCACACACACACACACGGTTGTTCAGACCTCCGCGCTTGGGTTCGTTTCCTTACTCATTGTTTTGCCGATCGGCGCGGGCCCTCGCAACCCCGCCCCATGGAGTGGACCTTGGCTGCCTTTTGGCTCCTACTCCAAGCCGGTGGAGTCCCCCCATTATAGGGCGCAGTGTTGCGAACAGTCGCGTGGAGCAGATGCCCGGAGCAGCCAGACCCCTCCTTCCCCCCCCCTTTCCTCCCCATGTCGGAACGCCGAATCTGAAAACGCTCACTTCTGTGACTGTCCCAGGGCCCAGCGAGGGCCCCTGGAGGCCGAGAACGGCCCAGAGCCCAGAGGGGCCCTATGCGGCTCCAAAAGGGAGTGAAAAGCTGGGTGCGCCTTGGGCCAGGGGCACGTTTCGCAACCCCCGAACAGGATCGAGGAGGGGGATCGAGAAGAGGAGAAGGAGGGGCATCGAGAAGAGGAGAAGGAGGGGGATCGAGAAGAGGAGCAGGGGTCGAGGAGGAGGAGGAGGAGGAGGAGGGATCGAGGAGGAGTAGGGGGAGGAGGGATCGAGGCGGCGATCTAGGAAGAGTGACTCCACCATGCGTTCGGCATCGGCCACGGGAGGAGAGGCCGAAAGCCTTCCGCCGTGATGTGCGCACGGCTCGAGGGGGCCCGGGCTCCGAGGCGGGGGCTCTTTGGGCTTCACCGCTGCCTGCATGGAGCGAGCTCCGGGGGCCTCGACGGGCGGTGGGTACGGACACGTGTTCGGGGCCCCCGGGGCCCAGATGTGTCCATGTCTGCCGCCCGCTGGTGCCCCACGACGTCAACTCCACAGGCAATAAATCATCCAGAACAAAAGAACTCCGAACCCCGATAGCACCGAAGACGTGGCCTCACTGAGGTCCCCGTCTTCACATTGGGGATAAAAAGGTTTGGGCGGCTTGGTTCGGTGCATTAACAGAAAAACAATCTCCCTATCCCTAATGTTCTTGGCCCTCCAACCTTTGGGCCCCCTCCCAAAGGGTTAGAACAGACATGGACGTGCCCCCGCCTCGCTCGGGCCCCTCCCGCGCCCTGCAGGAGAGCGTGCGCAAGCTGTGGAGCGCCGCCTTCGCCAAGACGACGCCGCCCGCGCTGACGCCGGAGGAGGACGAGCGGGAGCGCCCCGCCCGCGGCGCGCCCATCCGCGCGCGGCGCCAGGCAGAGGCGTTGAGGCGGTCCTTCGGCTCGGCATCGCTCGGGCGTGTGCACGTTCTCTCGGCAGGGACCGTCGAGGAGCCCTCGAGGCCCTCTCTCGCGAAGACGGCGCGCACGAGGCCGAAGCGTGCACGGGGAACGGAGGTCCGAGCGATGGCGAGGCGGCGGCCTGCACCTATCAGAGCTCTTGGGAACAATTGCGACGGCAGGATCTCAGGGTCGTCGTCGTCGTCGCCGCCGCCGCCGCCGCCGCCGCCGTCGTCGTCGTCGTCGTCGTCGTCGTCGTCGGCCACGACTGCGGGGCTTCCTTCCTTCGTCTCGACTCCCTCCCAGGCCAGGAGCCACGCCGACTCTTTCGAGTCGACTCGATTCGGTGTCGAGGATTTCGTTTTCGATTCGGTTCGACTCTCGATTCCGAGTTCGGTTTGATTTTTTCGTGTATGCCTCGGCTTGGGCTGGCGGGCGTCGATTCCGATGCCCTCCGGTTTGCCTGCCGATGTTAGCCGATCTCATGTGCGCCCACCAGACATATTACGAAACCGCGCGAGCTCGCATGGACTCCCACTTTTCCGCTCGAGGGAGCCAAGATTCCGGACTGGCCACTGGGCGTTTTCTTGGAGACTGACACAAGCACCACTCTAGGCGAGGTTGGGAGCCGAAAAAACATGAGCTCGCAGGGACTCCAAATTTCTTGCTTGACAGGGCCAAAAATCCAGGCTGGACACTGGGCGCTTAGTTGGAGGCTGGCGCCAGCACCACCACAGTAGGTGAGGTTGGGAGCTGGCTGGGGGTCCGAGGTGGCCCAGCACTGGTTCCGTCGAGCAGGAGGGCGGGTCAAGGTTTACGTCGGGAATGTCCCTCTACAGGAGGAATCTCAAAATAGTAAAAATAGTCAGTGGACGATGTTTTGACAATGTTTGGCTATTTTTGCTAATTTCTTTTGGTATGTTTTACCTCTCTTCCAAAATCCGCCTGTAGGGGGACATGCCCGACCTAAGTCGAGGTTCGAGGTGCTGGGTTCGGGACGTTTTTCTTTTTCGCCTTCTTCGGTATCCGTGGGCCGTTTTTGGGGAGGGGGGGGCTCTGTTATTGTTGTTATTTATATTCGTATGTTTTTTTAGTATATGTATAGTTTCTTTGTTGTTCGTTATTCTTTCAAATTGTAGGACCAGGACAGGGTCTGGTGAGCTGGGTTGATTTGGCTTCACCCCTCCCTTCTGGCCGATTGTCTGGGGACCCAGCCAGATCAGACCCTGCCGCCGCCTCGAAGACATCAGCACCAACATCGGCGGGTGCTTCCACCCAGGGGGATGATGGTGGTCTCGGCGATGGTGGTAATATCTGGGCGGCCGAACCAAACTAGACGCTTCAAGTATCCCCACCAGCCCATCCAGAAACGATTCCCAGGTGAGTTGAGGTGATCAGAGAAATGCGGGAGCAAAGAGGGGGACGGCCGAACCGTGCGAAGGAGGGAGGAGAAGGAGGAGGCTGGATGGATGGATGAGGGATTGGGGAGGCGAACTGTTATTAGGATGGGGAGGAGGAGGAGGAGGAGGAGGAGGAGGAGGAGGAGGAGGAGGAAGACGGACAGCGAACAGAAGAGCCATAAACCTGGAGGAGTAGGAGTAGGCTGATACGCAGGAGGAGAAGGAGAAATAGAAGGATGAGGATGAGGAGGAGGCAGAAGACGTGGGGGAGGGGGATGAGAGGAGGGAGGACGAGGAGGATAAAGCTGGTAAGGAGGAGGATAAGGATGAGGAGGATGAGGAGGATGAGAATGAGGAGGAGGAAGCAAGAGGGCGATCAGAAGAGCCATGAGCCTCTTGAATGACCCTCGGAGTCTCCTGTGGTTTCTCTTGTAAGTGAAACGGAGGAGGAGGAGGACGATGAGGAGGAGGAGGAGGAGGAGGAGGAGAAGGCGGAGGCGGGGGAGGAGGAGGGGGGGGGGGGGGAGAGAGAGAGAGAGAGAGAAGAGAGAGAGAGAGAGAGAGAGAGAGAGAGAAAGAGAAAGAGAGAGAGAGAGGGGAAGGAGGGAGGGGGAGGAGGAGGAGGAGGAGGAGGAGGAGGAGGAGGAGGAGGAGGAGGAGGAGGAGCAGGAGGAGGAGGAGGAGGAGGAGGAGGAGGACGAGGAGACGGATAAGGAGGAGGAAAAGGAGGAGGAGGAGGAGGAGGAGGAGGAGACGGAGGAGGAGGAGGAATACTTTCCGATCAGAAGAGCCTCCTCGGATGTCTCTTGCTTCATTTTTTTGGGGGGGGGAGCGCTCCTGGAGCGTCTGGGGGGCATATTGGGTGCCTCGGGGATCCTCTTGAAGCCTCTTGGGGGCTTCTTGGGAGCCTCTTAGAGGCCTCTTGGCCGCCTCGTGTGGCCGTCTGGGCGCCTCATGGGGCCCTCTCGGGGCGCTCTTGGGAGGCTTGGACACGCTCTTGGGGCCATCTTGGACGACATCGATCAAAGCACGGGGGTTCCGTATTTAGCGCTGCCCCTCGGGAGCCCGAAAAGTCGCATCTTGGGGTGCTCTTGGGGCGCTCTTGGAGCGCTCTGGTGCGCTCTTGGGGCCGTCTTGCGGCTCTCTCCCCTCTTGGGCCATCTCGTAGCCATCTTGAGGCCTCTGGTGGCCATCGGAAGCGAAAAGGCGAGAAGCCAAACATCATTAGCTTTCCTTTGGTTTTGGAAGGGTTTTGGCCTCTTGGAGGCCTCCTCGGATGTCTCGGAGGCCTCTTGGAGCCATCTTGGAACATTCTTTGATTATCTTGGAGCCTCCTGGAAGCCATCTTGAGGCATCTCGGGCTATCTTGAGCCATCTTGGAGGTCATCTTGGTACCTCAGAGGCCCTCTTGGAGCCGACTTGGGCCATCTTGGACGCCGTGACCGCTCGCGACCGCCCCCATCTAGGTCCAGGGGAGGGGGTAGGGGGGAGGGGTAAACCCTTCCCCGAAGGGGAAGAAGGGTATTGGAAGAGGAATTTCTCTAGACCACCTACGCCTAGAGGGCTGGTGGGCTTAGCACCAGCACCATCGCCTTCCCCCGGTGGAGGCACCCTCCTGCGTTGGTGTTGGTGCCCATGTCCAAGACTCTGAGTTTTTTTCACTGCAGCAATGAGAAAGAAGAAGGGCCAACACGCGATGACAGCCACCACGTGACTGAGCTCCGTGAATAATTTCGTTGACATGAAGTCGGTTGGCCGAGCGCGCTACCTGTCGTAACGGCGCCGGCCAGCTGCGAAAAACAATATCCAAGCCTCCAATCGGCGGCGAGCCCAGGGGACGCGAGAGGGGGCAGGCCTTCTCAGAAGGAGGCGGGGATTCTGAGAAGCCCTCGCGCCTTGTGAGAAGCCGTCCGTGTCCAAGACGGGCCGAAGTTGTACCAGAGCTCGCTCCAGGAAGGCTCTACGACGGTCCAGGGCCGCGCCAAGATGGCCCAAATACGCCCCCAAAGGATCCCCAGGCCTTCCAACCTGGCCCCAGCAGGCCCGAGGGAGCCCCGAAATGGCCCCAAGGTAGCCTCGAGATAACACCAAGTGGCCTCAAGACCTCACCAGCATGGACCCACCCCTGTTTCAAACTTCCTCCTCTGGCCTACCGATGACGTTCCTCCTGGGCGCGTGTGCCACTGACTTATGTGGAAGGGGGGCGGAGGAGGACGACGAGGGCCCCCCTGCTCCTCTCCTTTTTTTGCTTGCATAACCATAATCTTCCTGAGGTCCGCGCGGATGTTTTTTTGGATCTGCGCTAGACTCCCCTGGCCGCTCCTCTGGCGTGCTCTGCGCGCAAGGGAATGGGGTGTCGGTGCAGATCCGAACGTTCATGATTCTGTAGGTTGTTCCTTCTCTATCCACTTGCGCTGCCGCGCGATTACGCCACCGCATTCGGGCGGGTTGGGAGGGGGGGGCTCCTTGGCTGGGGGAGGTGGGAGGGTCCACGGAACCCTCCAGTTCTCCAAGCTCCACATTTGGGACCTTTGTGTTTATTTGGACGGCCATGAACGCAGGGATCTGGCTACACGAAAGAACGCATCTTGGGCTCGATGCGCCGGGGGTCCCAGATTTTTGGTAGCAGAGGGCGAGCATGGCCCGACTCGCACCAACCAGCTGCAAGCGCGGTGGCGGATTCTCGTCTTCATCCTCCCTCCATCGAGGCCTGTGGGGCATCCCCCCCCCCAGCTTACCGGAACCCCGATCTTTGCGCCCGCCCGAAAACCGAGCGTGATCGGCTGCACGGTGTTGGATTCCCGTTGCCTCGTGTGGCAAGCTTGTGATCGTGCGGGGCAGGCTTCTGCTCGAGCTCCATGCTCTGCGATCAGCAGGTCGACGAAGAGCAACGCTGACTCTTCTGCTCCTTCTTCGTTTTTTGTGATTATTCTTCTTCTCCTTCTCCTTTTTTTCTGTTATCCTTGTTCTTATAATATCAGCCAGCGTTGACTCCAGATAGACAGGAGGACAGGAGGAGGACGAGATGAGGATGGAAGGAGGACGAAAGGAGGATGGGAGCAGGACAGGAGGCGCAACATCAAGCAAACGCCAGCGAACAAGCGGAAGCAAGCAAGCGCAAGCGAGCAAATACAAGCACGCAAGAGCCAGCGACCAAGTGCAAGCACGCAATGGCAAGCAAGAGCAAGCAAGCGAGAGGTGGTGCATTGTCAAAGTTATAGGCGTAGGCATAGGCGACGGCGTAGGCATAGGAGTTGGGGGGAGGCATAGGCATAGGCATAGCCATAGGAATTCGGGGGGGGGCATAGGACTTGGGGAGTCAACGGACCAGTTAGTAAGGCTTGAGCTAGGACTCCTATATGGCAAGCCGATTCGGTTTTGTTTATAACACTTCGTTTTCCCCTCCTCCACCTCCACCTGCGGGTTATGAAGAACCTTCACATTCAAGGGATACCCTCGCGTTCTTCGCGCTCTGGGTATGTCCATGGGGCACAGCCTACGGCGAAGGGGCTCGTATCCTAGACTCGCGTTTCTGTGACCACGGTTCGTGTGCAGCAGACACATCACATAAGAAGCTGGTCTGCCAGCGGGTGCCCCGCGGCAATGTCTTATCCCCCGCTTGCCCTTCGGACCGACAAGAAGCCTTTGGGCACCTCGGGGAGTCCAGAGGTCGACATCCAACGTCCCCCTGGGTCTCTGTTGGGAAGAGTTTTGATCGTATCTATCGAGGCTGGGATGTATCCGCCAGGCACCGCACGGGGGATCGATCTTCGGGGGCATCGGAAGGCGGATACTATATATACGTGTGTATATATGTATATATCGTTGGGCTCTGGGGGTTGCGAATTTATCCTTTTGCGTGGTGCTGGATAAACGGATGTGGGGGTAGGCGTGGATCTGGAGGTGGTTTATCGTTGGCCTAACTTAGCTTATATGCCGCTTACAAGGGTAACTGGCCTAATCTAGGCCCTGAGGATCGTTGTCTTATTCATTGTTTTGCAGATCAGCGCGGGCCCTCGCACCTCCTCCCCCGCTATGGAGTAGATCTTGGCTGCTTCTGGCGCCTGTCTCAAGCAGGTAGGGTCTTCCCTATAGGACGCACTGTTGCAAGCAGTCGCGCTAGGCAGAGGTCCAGAGCCAGACCCCCCCTCCCCTCCCTCTCCGCTCAATGTCGAAACGCCGACCAAGAAAACGTAACTTAAAAGGATAAGTTGACTCTGGCAAGGGGGCTCCGCCCACTTAGCCCGGATCATCACTTTACCCTTTGTGAGCCGCTCTGGGCACTAGCAGCCCACTCATGAGCTGGGTTAGGCCAGATTTGCCTGACATCTGCATCCGCTTGAACCCCACCCTATCCCCTTAGCAACCACCGCGGTGATTCAAGCATCCCATTCCTGTCGTTGGTTTTCGGGTCATGGCTCGGTCTTCTGGCGGCAGTCCGGGGACGATCCAGGCACCCACGGAGTGCTCTTGGCGAGGCGCAGCCGCTGGAGAACCTCCCGAGGCTGGAAAACCAGCCTCCTCCTCTTCCTCCTCCTCCTCCTCCTCCTCCGCCTCCTTCCTCCTATCCCATAGCCCCCCCCGCGGTCAGACTTCACGAGCTGACAATTCTTCACGATTCGCCTTTCCCCACCATCCAGTTCAGACACGATGCCAAAAAGGGAAAAAGGGCGAAGAGACGCACACAGAGTGAATACACCGGGCAACCAGAATGAACAGGAAGAACTCTGGGAGCAAAGGGATGGCCTTGGAGAGCCTCTTCCGGCCATCCCTGTGGTCCGTACGGGGGCGAGGTGAAGAGGAAGAGGAGGAGCAGGAGAAGGAGGAGGACCATTGCAAACCCAAAACGTATCAACGATGTTGAAATACACCCTCCCTCCAACCAATATTCCTCTTCGCAGGCCCCCATAAGGGGTCATGTCCACTGAGGTCATTGCACCGTTGGGGGACAACCGTGGGAAGATCTTGAAGCATGCCAAAACATGATTCTCCGGACTTCTACGCCATGAGTTAATCTGACCGTTACGTCTTGGTGATCCTGAATCGTGACAGAAGGCCATTCCTGGGACTTCAAAACCGTGACGTAAGGTAACTGCTGCGCCTTGGCAGTCCAGAGTCGTTTCAAACATATGTTCTTGGTACGATAGGCATGGGAACCAGTGAAACTCTTGAATGAGTTTGAAACAACTGTGCGGGGCGCTCAGGCGGGAGCCACATTTTGAAAATGACCCGCCCTCAACCAATGCAGTTGTTGTACAGGTTTAAAACGAATGTGCGCGGCGCTCAGGCGAGAGCCACATTTTGAAAACGACCCGCCCGCAGCCCGTGAAACTCCTGCAATTGTTTTAAACGAATGTGCGCGGTGCTCAGGCGAGAGCCACATTTTGAAGACGACCCGCCCGCAGCCCGTGAAACTTTGCACATGTTTTAAACGAATGTGCGCGGCGCTTTGGCGAGAGCCACATTTTGAAAACGGCCCGCCCTCAATCCGTGGAGGTCTTGCAACTTTCTAGATCGAATGTGCGCGGTGCGTAGGCGAGAGCCACATTTTGTAAACATCCCGCCCTCAGTCCGCGAAGTTCTTGCAAACTTTCAGAACGAATTTGCGCGGCGCTAAGACGATAACCACATTAAAACAACGACCCGCCCTCAATAGATGGAGCTCTTGCACATGGTTATAAAGAGTGTGCGCGGCACTCAGGCGAGAGCCACATTTTGAAAACGACCTGCCCTCAATCCGTGAAGCTCTTGCTGCGCTCAGGCGAGAGCCACATTTTGGAAGCGACTCGCCCCGCATCTGTCAAACTGCTGCCAGCTTCTAAGTATCAGGGACACATGGCGAGGAGGTCTCAGGCGAAACGCCCGGCCCGCCATTTCGACTGGCCGCGGGGTGCGACAGGGAGGAGGTATTTTTAAAGACGAGGAATGGTGGAGGAGGAGGAGGAGGAGGAGGACGAGGAGGACGAGCAGAAGGAGGAGGAGGAGGAGGAGGAGGAGGAGGAGGAGCAACAGCAGGAGGAGGAGGAGGAGGAGGAAGAGGAGAAGGAGGAGCCACACCGCCTCTTGGGGCCCTCGAGGGACGCTCTTGGTTGCTCTTGGGGCCGTCTTGTGGCCGTCGTTGGGCCCTTTTGGGGCTCTCTTGTGACTCTGTTGGGGGCCCTGTAAGGCCTCTTGGGGCCATCTTTTGGGGTGTCGATCAAAGGAGGGGGGTCCTAAATGTCCCTCCCCCCTGCGGCCATCAAAATTGCCTCTTGAGGCCCTCTTGGGGCACTCTTGGGGGGCTTCTGGGCGCTCTTGGGGCCGTCTGGGAGGCCTCTTGGGCCCCTCTTGGGCCTCTCTTCGGCCATCGTGGGGCCATCTTGAGGCCTCAAGAGCGCATCGGCGGAAGGGTAAAGGCGAGAAGGCAAGAATCATGGAATTTTCATATGGGGGCCCGTCTTGAGAGGGCTGCGAGAGCACTTCGAACCGTCTTGTGGCCCTCGGCGGGCCTCTTGGAGGCATGTCGGAAGCTATCTTGAACCATGTATGGCTATTTTGAGCCGCCTTGGAGGGGAGGGTGCCCCAACATCGACGCAAGGGAGGGGAGGGGGGGGTACCCCTCCCCGAAGGGAAGAGGGTCTTCGAAGAGGACAGCAGGAAGATACCGGTGGACCATCGGAGCCCAAAGGGCTGCTGGGACGAACAGCCATGCTTACCCTGACCTTCCAGGAGGGCTAGAAAATAGCACCAGGCCATCGACTTCCTAATTTCTGTCCAGGCTCGATGCAGTCAAGATAGGTTTCTAGGTCTGGAGTGGTATTTCTTAGCAATCTGGAAGGTCAGGTTATACGTCCCTCAGAACTCCTGGGGTGGAATTCTGGAGGGGGGGGGGGCTATGGGCCTGGAGCGTCTTCGTCGACTTGCCCTTCCCCGCTCCTCGTGGCGCTGAAGAAGGAACCCGTTTCGTTAGGGAGGTGCTCAGTGTTCCTCAGGTGTTTTCTAGTTTGCCTCCGGTTGTCCTCAGGTTTTCGAGGGGGAATCGAAGTTTAGCATCTGGACGAAAGGAGCCTCGTTCCTTATTTAGGGTTCCTTCGGTCAACTCCCTGACTGTATGTGTTTGTGCTTGTGTTTGTTTCGTTGGTCATACCTGGGCTCGAGGAAGGCCGCGACGCCCCCGCGGACAGGTGCGCGCTGCCTCCGCGCCCGCCCCCCTGGGCCAGCATGGGCGCCGGAGGCTCGGCCGAGGAGGCGCCGGCAGAGCAGCCCGCGCGGTCAGAGCAGGCCGAGGAGGAGGACGCCTCGCTCTCCTCCTCGTCCCTCCTCCTCCTGCTCCTTCTCCTTCTTTGTCTCCTGGGCCCTCCTCCCTCCTCCCCCTTCTTCTCCTTCTCCCTCTCCGTCCATGCGTCTTCTCCTTCTTTCACCTCCTCCCTCCTCCTCGTCCTCCTCCTCCTCCTCCTTCTCTCTCCTCCTCTTCTCCTCCTCTCGAACAACCAACAACGGCATAAACATCAACTTTCGGAGGTCCGTGCGGATTTCTTTGATCGGCGCTGGAACCCCCTGGCGGCACCTCCGGCGCCGCCCCTGGCGCGCTCCGCGCGCCAGGGAGGGGGGGCCCAGCGCCGATTCAAGAAATCCGCGCCGACCCCGAAAGTTTACGTTGTTGCCTCTGTTGTTCCTCTATTCTCTCTCCTCCCTTCTCCTCCCTTCTCCATCCTTCTCCTCCTCCTCCTCCTCCTTGTTCTTCCTCTCCTCGCCACGCCGTACGGGCACTGCTCCTGTCTCTGCTTCTGCCAGCCCTGCAAGCGCACGCGTCAGGTCCTCGGGCGACGGCAGATGGGGGGGAACGACGAAGGGGGCGCGAAGAGGCAACGGGGGGAGGAGAGCAGCCGGCGCGGCCAGAGCGGGCTGATGATGATGATGGTGGTGGTGGTGGTGGTGATGATGATGATGATGATGATGATGAAGATGATGATGATGATGATGATGATGATGATGATGATGATGATGAGGAGGAGGAGGAGGAGGAGGAGGAGGAGGATGTGGAGGAAGAGGGGGGGGAGGAGGTGGATGATGAGGAGCAGGAGGACTACGAACTCTTATCGCCATTACCTTGCAATACTGCCTGGCCATAAATCATCGGAGGGCTCACGCCCATACCCGTGGTCAACTTACATCCACGCCGACACATGCGACCCGTGTTCAGGACCAGCGGCTCAATTAAGGCCCCGCCTACAATGCGCATACCATACCCACGAGGCACGAACTTTGTCTACAGACCACCAAAGCTCCTTACACAAATACAGACCGATATCGACACCGACCACCTGCACTACGGCTGGATTCAGCAGCAGCTAGAGCAAAGAAGGCACTCCGAGGAAAGCTGGCAGCCTGGCACTATGCAGTCAGCTACACCGCCGCCGACATCATACGTAGCATCCCGCAGTTGCGGTCAGAGTGAGGGGGCGGCGAAGACGTCGGCAGTCTGCGAGGCTCTGAAGAAGCCTGCCGCAGGCGTCTTTTTTTCGTTACAGCAACGTGGCTAGGGCGCGGGGTGGGTCGCGGGGGGGTCGCGGGTGGGTCGCGGGTGGGTCGCGGGCGAGTCGCGAGTGGGTCGCTGGTGGGTCGCGGGTGGGTCGCGGGTCGGTCGCGGGTGGGTCGCGCGAGGGTCGCGGGCGGGTCGCGGGCGGGTCGCGGGTGGGACGCAGGTGGGTCGCGGGCCGGGTCGCGGGTGGGTCGCGGGCGGGTCGCGGGCGGGTCGCGGGCTGGGTCGCGGCTTGGGTCGCGGGCTGGGTCGTGGGGGGATTGCGCCACGACAGACAACAACAATAACAGCAATCCACACTGCACAGCCTCACTTCAGCCACTCACCCAGGGACAGAAAGTGACCGTTCGGTCCCGTCACTCTGATAGTCCTGCCGCTTTTCAAACGACCACCTGCTGCTACCAGGATGGCGCAGATACTGAAACAAATACAACAGCGAGTGCGTCAGTGGCAACATTTCTTACCAAAACTTACCTCTCCCGCCGCTTAGGCCCGATCCCCATGCGACTCCACTTTCTGTAGTCAAGATGCCACTTCCCCCACGGAAGCCCAATGTACTTCCAACGCCTTCCTGCTTCATGTTTCTACCTACTTCGCCCGCAGCCTTATTGGCCTCTTGTTGGCGCATGCCACGGCCCCGGGCGCGCCGCCGGATTTGCTTTCTTGGGAAATTCTAGCCCGGCTCTCCCGTGACCCTTCGGGGCGACCCCGGGCACCCCCGGAGCGCTCCCGGCGAGGCGCAGCCGCTGGAGCGCATCCCTCGAGGGCGGCGGCACGCCGCCCAACATGGCTCCGCACGAAGCCTCCGAACGTGACCCGGCTCTCCCGTGGCTCTTCGGGGCGACCCGGGGCGCCCCCGGAGCGCTCCCGGCGAGGCGCCGCCGCTGGAGCGCACTGGTCCCGCTGGCGACGGAAGGCCGCCCGGGAGCTCCGCACAAAGGCGCCCGACAAAAGTTTTCCGCGCAGCTCCGTCAGTCATCTGCGCGGCCTGTGGCAGAGCTTGGCTCCCGCGGCGCACGAGGTGCACGTGTTCCTCGAGGCCATCCAGTCTGAGTCAGCCGGGCACTCCGCATTTCACTTCGCGCGCGGCCCCTGCGATCCACCAGCATGCCGAGACGCTCTGTGCCGCGCGCAGATGTGCGCTTACACAACGTGCAAGCTTCAAGGGAGTAAAAACCACCCGGACCAGACAGTTCACGTTTACTAAACGGCCCTGGGCGTTTACTAAACAGCCCTGCCCTGTTCGATTCCTTCCTTGGGTGCGTTTACTAAACGGCTTCGCTTGTCGGGGTGACTATTATGGGGGGTGATTCTCTGGCCTTCTAGACTTAACGAAGGGCAAAAACACGTCAGCGTTGACACACGTTCTGGGGATGATCGAAACACGCCCGCAGAGCGCGGGGGGGGCGACCGGCCGAGGGGCCCCGGCCCCGTTCGGAAGCCAGAGCTTGCAGTAGCAAGTAACGGGAGCCCGGTGTACCCACTTGACTCCGTCTTTAGCGTCGTTCCCGGACCCCCCTCGGGTCATGAACAAATCATGACGGGTGTTTTTGTTGCTATTTTCTGCCTCTGGGGGCCCGTACCGGCCCTCGAGACCGTCAAGAAACGACTCAGGATGAAAAGCCGGTCCAGGGGAATGAGTCGAGACCTCCAGGGGTCGACGTAATGACAAAAATCATGACGTCGAAGGTCGGGGTTTGGTGCCGATGGGCGTCTGGGAGTCGATGAGATAGCGCCAGTTCAGCGCCAGCTAGCGTCGACTAGCGTCGGTTTCGCGTCGATTAGCGTCGATGCAGCGTCGACTAGACAGCCAGCGTCGATTAGCATCGATTTAGCTTCGATCTAGCGTCGAAGTAGCGTCGACGAGCGTCGCTTCGCAAGAGCCGACGAGACGCTATGGGAGGCTCCCGTGAGCTGCCACCGAACAAGCTGTCCTCGTCCAAGCGCCTGGGCTGCAAGCGCACGCCTCGGAGGTCCCCGGGCGGTCGCTCCGCGGGCCTCGGGCCCCCTCCCCGCGCCGCCTGAGAGGCGGCGCCCTCGGCGAGGCGCGCTGCTGGGGAGGGGAGGGGGCTTGGCAGATAGTGCCCCGCCACCGAAAGCATACACAGACACGCTCCACTGGCTTGTTCCTGGCCCTCAGCGGTGTGTGAATAACGATTGGGAGCCAGCGATTTGATACACGGGGAGGTACATGCACAATCCGTTGGAGGGTGTTCTGATATATGCATATATTTATACACACATATATCTATGTATGTATGTATGTTCCTGGCGTAACTACAGCCGAGCATCTGCTTGAGAAACGTCCGCCCGAAAAGTTCGGCCCGCGTTTCTGGACCAGCTCGGTGGAACGCTGGCCCGTTTTCTTGAGCACGTTCGCCCCTCAGTGCGTCAACAGCGGAACTTGGGCCACGCGTGTGTCGAGCAACTTCTGAGAAGTTGGCCCAGGTGTTTGTTGCATGATGATTTACTTAATCATGTTTTCGGCTGTAAGTCGCGGATGATTCCGTTCGTCTTGCATTGTATATGTATATGTATATTCCTCTTCCTATATTTTTTATAAGCCCGGGCGGGGGAAAACCCGTCCCCCCCAAAAAATTGAACTCCCGGGATCTGGGGCTTTGGGACCCTCCGGACGGGCCTCGAAGCGGCCACCGGGCTTCGCAGGGCGTTCAGGGGGGTCATCGGAGACGTCCCAGAGACCCCCAAGACAGCACAAGAGCGCTCCAAGAGTGACCGACGTGACCTCAAGACGGTCCAAGAGGCCTCCAGGACGGCCCCAAAGAGGCCTTCAAGAGCACTCCCAAGAAGGCCCCCCGAGGCAAAAATCATTGACTTTTTTGTATGTTTTTCCCAACCATCCGGTGGTGTTGGGTCCTCGTTTTGAAGAGACGGTGGCCCGCGTCTCCTCTCCTCCTCTCCTCCTCCTCCTCCCTCCTCCCTGCGTTTCACCCACCCAGTGCATCGTTTCGTGGCCCCATAGGGAGCTCCCCCGAAGGCCCCAGTGGCAGGTTTCGCACGGCGGCCTCGGGCCATTTCGGCCCACCCCTCATGAGGATCGTGGCCCCATAGGGAGCCCCACCGAAGGCTCCAGTGGCAGGGTTCGCATGGGGGCCTCGGGCCATTTCGGCACACCCCTCTCGAGGATCGTGGCTCCATAGGGAGCTCCACCGAAGGCTCCACTGGCAGGGTTCGCATGGCGGCCTCGGGCCATTTCGGCACACCCCTCTCGAGGATCGTGGCCCCATCAGGGAGCTCCACCGAAGGCGCCAGTCGCAGGGATCGTATGGCGGCCTCGGGCCATTTCGGCACACCCCTCACGAGGATCGTGGCCCCATAGGGAGCTCCACCGAAGGCGCCAGTGGCAGGGTTCGCATGGCGGCCTCGGGCCATTTCGGCACACCCCTCACGAGGATCGTGGCCCCATAGGGAGCTCCACCGAAGACCCCAGTGGCAGGGTTCGCATGGCGGCCTCGGGCCATTTCGGCACACCCCTCACGAGGATCGTGGCCACAACACGGGTCCACGATGGCCCTCGGAGAGCCCCATGGCGGCCCAAGATGGCCCAACGACACCTTCCGAAGAATTCCAAATCATGATTCGGACCTTCAGGAGACCGAGGTTGGAGGTTGGGTGGCCCGAGGAAGCCCCCGGAGGCCCCCAGAATACGCCCAGGAGGCCTCCAGAAGGCCTTAAGAAAGCATGCAACAACTTTTGTGAGGCCCCTAGAGGCTCTCCAAGGAGGAGCCTCCGCAAAAAAAGAGCTGAGGAGGATGGGGAGAATGCGCAGGGTATGGCGAAAATGAGAAAAAAAGAAGCATGGAGGAAGGATAACGAGTAACATTATCATAGCGGCGATGCGGGAAAAAGGCAACCAGGAGTTATCGCTAAATTGTCGGCCTGGCCTTCCTGCTATTCCGCAGGCGTAGCAAACTTCAAAGACCAAGGTGCACGGCGCGAAGCGCCACTGCAGTCTTGTATCCATATGTGTATATGTATGTATGTATATATATATATACACACCAACGAGTAGCATCCAATAGCGCCCCGCAGCGCCAAGTAGCGGCAAGTAGCGCCCAGTAGCGCCGAATAGTGTTCAGACAGCGCCGAGTAGTGGCGCCCAACAGCACCCACTGGCGCCTTACCAGGGAGATGCATGACGTCCGCTCTGCGCGGTATTGGACGCGCTAGAGGGCGCCGTGGGGACGACCCGAAGCTTCCGTGAGTTGGCTCCTGAGGCCTACGACGTTGGCCGAGAAGCGGCCCCCAGAACGTCCGGACGTTGTGCTCAGGTGCTTCTCTGATAGGTAGGAGAGGGAGGAGGAGGAGGAGGAGGAGGAGGAGGAGGAGGAGGAGGAGGAGGAGGAGGAGGAGGAGGAGGAGGAGGAGGAGGAGGAGGAGGAGGAGGAGGAGGAGGAGGAGGAGGAGGAGGAGGGAGGAGGAGGAGGAGGAGGAGGGAGGAGGAGAGAGGAGGAGGAGGAGGAGGAGGAGGAGGAGGAGGAGGACCTCTTCACCCTCCCGTCTCTCCCGTCCTGCACATGGCAGTGGTGGTGGAAAACTTGTCCGTCATCCTCTTCGCCCCACCCGTGAAGAGGACGGCGTGCGGGAGCCGCCCGCACCCGAGGCCCCGCTCGCCCTCCCGCTCCCGCCGCCGGCCCACCAGCGCGCCCCGGGCCACCGCGGCGCCGCCCTGCCAGCGGAGGAGCTCGCGCGCTCGCGCGAGGAGTTCGCGCGCCTTTGGGAGCTGCACGTGCCGTGGCAGCGGGTGGGTTCGGTGGCAAATCATTTGTGATGGGCCCCTCTTGTACCACCACTAACATGTGGTAGGAGAGGGAGGAGGAGGAGGAGGAGGAGGAGGAGGAGGAGGAGGAGGAGGAGGAGGAGGAGGAGGAGGAGGAGGAGGAGGAGGAGGAGGAGGAGGAGGAGGAGGAGGAGGAGGAGGGGGAGGGGGAGGGGGAGGAGGAGGAGGAGGACCTCCTGATCCTCCCTTCTCCCCCGTCCTGCACATGGTAGTGGTGGTGGAAAACTTGGCCATCAGTTTGGGTGACCTAGAAGAGGGTCCAGCTGAAAGAGGGTGGTGCCATAGATTTGGGGCAATTGGGTTGCAAAGGTATTGCGCCAGGGAGCTGTATTTCATTGTACTGCAAGCAATGTGCTGCACGCGAAACAATCCAGCAAGTAATTTGTGCGCCTCGGAATGTATCGCACGCCCCAACTGTTTCGCAACCCCATAATCCGAGCACCAAATCTATTGCACCACCCCCTTGTCGGTGGACCCCCGTCTGGGTCAACCCGAAATCGGGGGAGCCTCGTATACCCTCGTGAATCCGCCTTGCATTTGGGAGTCGATGAGGCAGCGCCGATTTGGCGTCGATTGGCAGCGGCTGGCGTCGATTAGTCGCATCGATGTAGCGTCACATGGGCGCCGACCAGCGCCGATTTGTAAGAGCCAACAAGACGGTATGTTCGGATGCAACTCTTGGGAGGTTAAATACTGATTTTGCCTTGGTCCGAAATCCGGCTACCTCCGGTCAAGTCTGTTGGAATTCGTCTGAATCTGGCTCAATCCCGCCGACTCCCGCTGAATCTGCGGCCTGATCCGGCGTATCAGCCCCCCCTCAAGGGGGCGTAATCCTGCTTCATTCTTCCGACGAGGACTCCCCCTTGTCTCCCAAGGCATGGGAGGCTCCCGTGAGTGGCCGCCGCAGGTGGGCGCGGACGCGCGCGAGGCGCTGCAGCGCGTAGGGCGCGAGTGGGCGCGGACGCTGCCGCCAGGAGCGGAGGGCTCTGCGGGGGGCGCCGCCGAGGTCGAGGCCGCCATCGGCAGCGCGCTGGCCTCGGTGCCCGCGGCGCTGACGGTGGAGGATCATCATCGTCTGGCAGATCCCCATCCCCATCCCGATCCCGATCCCCACCATTCCACCATCCCAGTTGGGGATACGCCCCTCGTAACTGATCGGGAACAGCCTCTATCCCCATCCAGGGGGGATCCCCACCTCCCCACCATCCCAGTTGGGGATATGCAACCCTTGAAACGCGAAGGGGACAGCCCGTATCCCCATCCAGGGGGGTAGATCGGCCAGTGGGCCCCAGGCCACGCCGGTGGTCACCACGCATCAAAACACCCGAACCCAGTCCGAAGGCCCCAATTTGCCCTCCATTCCCACAGGGGGGGACCGAAACATGTGGAACCCGTACCCCCCAACCCCAAATTTGGGTCCTCGGGTTCGGTTGGGGTGGTCTGGAAGGTAGTCATGTGAGCGACGCAGGAAGACAGGTTCGACTGCACCGACATTCGCGCGTAAGCTGCCCGCGCAAGGTCGCGCGTGAGCTCCCTCGCTTCCAGTGTAGTCTGCCGCGCTGGCGGCCCGCGCAAGCCGCCGCGTAAGGTCGCCATGCCATCTCGCGTAAGCCTCTTTTGTTTTCGTCGCCCAGATGGGGAGAGGGACCGGTTGAGCGAGGAGGAGGAGGAGGAGGAGGAGGAGGAGGAGGAGGGGGAGGAGGAGAAGAAGGAGGAGGAGGAGGAGGAGGAGGAGGTGGAGGAGGAGGAGGAGGAAGAGGAGGAGGAGGAGGAGAAGGAGGAGGAGGAGGATTGCAGTGTAGTGCTGATGCCCTTAAAGGTAGGCATAACCCGTTTGAATCGGATGGGACACTTGGGATCTCCCACCCCACCATTGAAATAGGTGCTCGATGTTGTCACCTGGTTATCATGTGGCAACCACCTCTGCCTCGTAGCGCCGTGACCGGGGGGGTCAACGCATGTGGGTCAGACGTCCCATTATGAGGGGACGACGAATGATGGACCCGAGCATGATGTGTGACAGCAATGTGTGTACATGTGACCTCCATGTTGTGTCAACATTGGTGCCGTCAGAGTGTACCAAACCGAATTCAAGCACCAATGTGCGTTCCCAGGAGGGGCGCGGTTAGTCCTCCCCGCAGGGGGGGCGCAAACATAGCTTGGTCTTCAAGTGACCCGAAAACGTTTCCGGCACTTCAGTCCTCATGGGATGCCGGCGGAGGTTGTGTGGAAGCTGTCCGAGGCATAGGTGGCCGCCTTCCAATTATGACAACGGCGGGTCGGTGTTGAGGAACCCTGTGGCAACCTAAACGGTCGCCTCCTGGGTCCCTGGATGGAAGCCTAGGATAGTGGACGTACCCAGTCATGTCCCCGTCCGAGTCCAGGGCAGCCCCACTCCCGAGGTCTAAAGGCCACGCGGCCAAGACGAGGTTCCGATGCTGGCACTTGGCACTGGTTTGTGATATGCGTGTATCGCATATCCTGTGGCAGCCACCTCTGCCTCGTAGCCCCGTAACAGGGGAGTCAACGCTTGTGGGGCAGACGTACCAGCGAGCATGAGGGGACGACAAACAGTCCAAACGTGATGTGTGTGAACAATGAGTGTAAATGTGAGCCCCATGTTGTGTCAACGTTGGTGCCGTCAGAGTGCACCAAACCGATTTCAAGCCCCAATGGCGTTCCCAGGGGGGGCACGGTTTGTCCTCCCCACAGGGGGGGGGGGGGGGCAAACATAGCTCGGTCTTAAAGTGATTGAAGAGACTGGAAAACGTTTCCCACACTACGGTCCTCATGGGATGCCAGCGGAGCCTGTGCGGACGATGACGGAGGTAGAGGTAGTCGCCTCCCGAGGGTGACACCGGCCGATCGGTGTTGGGGAGCCCTGTGGCAACCTAAACGGTCGCGTCCTGGGTCCCTGGATGGGGGCCCAGGATAGTGGACGTACCCAGTTATGACCCTGTCCGAGTCCAAGGCAGCCCCACTCCCGAGGTCTAACGGCCACGCGGCCGAGACGAGGTTCAGAACCGAGGCAGACGCGGAGACAAAGGATAGCAGTAGACAACAGCGTTCAAAGGCGAAAGGGTGTGAGCGGGGGAGTCAGCCGATGAGAGGGGGAAGGAAGGGGCGAGCGGTGCAAGAGAAGGCACGGCAGGGGAGTGGTGACGGAGAAGAGAAGGGAAGTTCATGAGGGTGCAGACAATGGCGAATACGAATGAAGACGAGACCTCTGGCATTACCGTCAGTCTGTGTCAGGAAGCGCTTGTCTCGTAGGTGGGGTCAGCGTGCAGGACCGCCAGTATTGCCGCCAGGCTATGTCCCGGAGGTTAAAACAGCCGACGAATCGAATGAAGACAACAGACTGTGTCCGAGAGACGCATGTCTCGTGAGTGGGCTCGATGTGCAGGACCGCCGGCATTGCCGCCAGGCTATGTCCGGGAGGTTGAAACAGCCGACGAATCGAATGAAGACAACAGACTGTGTCCGAGAGACGCATGTTCTGTGGGTGGGGTAGGTGAGCAGGACCGCCAGCATTTCCGCTGGGCTGTGCCCCGGAGGACAAATCCTCCGACGAATCGAATGGAAACAACAGCTTGCGTCCAAGACATGCATGTCTCGTGGGACGGGTAGATGTGCAGGACCAGCAGCATTTCCGCCTGGCCATGCCCCGGAGGACAAAACCTCCGACTTGTCGTGAGTGAGCGAGAACACAAGCGTTTCCGCCAGGCTTTGCCCAGAAAGCGCTTGCCACGTAGGTGGGGTAGGTGCGCAGGACCGCCTGCATTGCCGCCGAGCTGTGTCCCCGATAGCAGAATTTCCAACGAAGCGAGTGAATATAAGACGACGAGATCCTTGCCAATTCCGCCAGTGTGTGTCCACTAGGCGCTGTCCTCGTAGGTGGGGTAGGCGTGCAGGACCGCCGGCATTGCCGCCAGGCTATGTCCCAGAGGGCAGAAACTCCGACGAATCGAATGAAAACAACAGGCTGTGTCCAAGAGAGGCATGCCTCGTGGGTAGGGTGGGTGTGCAGGACCGCCGGCATTGCCGCCGAGCTGTGTCCCCGATCACAGAATTCCCAACGAAAGCAAGACCCTTGGCAATTCCGTCAGTCTGTGTCCAGTAGGCGTTGGCCTCGTAGGGCGGTTAAGCGTGCAGGACCGCCGGCATTGCCGCCGGCTTGTGTCCTCGAGGGCAAAACATCCGAGACAAGACCGGTGGCATTTCCGCCAGGCTGTGCTCAGAAGGCGCTTGCCTCGTTGGTGAGGGAAGTGTGCAAGACCACCTGCATTTCCCGGAGGGCAGAACCTCCGACATGTCGAAAGAAAAGAACCGCTTGCATTGCCGCCAGTCTGATTCTATGAGGCGCTCGCCTCGTAGGTGGGGTAGGTGTGCAGGACCGCCAGCATTGCTGCCGGGCTGCGTTCCGGAGGACAGAACCTCCGTTCCGGAGGACAGAACCTCCGACGTACCCAAACATTCAAACAAAACAAAAGCAAGACCACGGGCATTTCCGCCATGCTGCGTCCAAGAGGCGCCTGCCTCATGGGTGGCGTGGGTGTGCAGGACCGCTGGCATTGTCGCCCGGAGGGCAGACCCTCCGACGTGTCGAAAGTACAAAAGACCGCTGGCATAGCCGCCAAGGTGTGTCCAGAAAACTCTTGCCGCGTAGGTGGGGTAGGCGTGCAGGACCGCCGGCATTGCCGCCGGGCTGCGTCCCCGAGGGCAGAACCGCCACCGAATCGCATGGAAGCGAGACCTCTGGCGCAGCCGCCAGTCTGTGCCCAGGGTGCGCGTGCCTCGTAGGTGGGGGAGGTGTGCAGAAACGCGAACGTAAACAAGACGGCCAGCCCCTGCAGTCGAGAGGGCCATCTGAAGCCCGCGTTTGGGGCGGAGTCCTACCTCAAGGGGAGCGTGACTTCACCGAGACAAAGACCGCGAGGTGTGCAGGACCTCCGGCCTCGCCGCCAGTTTGTGTCAGCGGGCGAGGCAAGAACCTCGTAGGCCAGTGTCGCCCCAGCAACCTATCCCGCTGGGGCGTTGGAGGAGGAGGATGGCGAGGAGGAGGAGGAGGAGGGGAGGAGGAGGAGGAGGATGGCGAGGAGGGAGAGAGGAGGAGAGGAGGAGGGGAGGAGGGCGAGGAGGAGGAGGAGGAGGAGGAGGAGGAGGAGAGAGGAGTGGGAGGAGGAGGAGGAGGAGGGTGACCACTGGGGGAGAGGGACCGGTTGAGCGATGCGAGGAGGCTTTCGCCGCGTTCTGCGCCGCGTTCGCGGGCTCCTCGCCCCCGCCGCGGCCGAGCGGCACGCCCGGGGGCGCGCCGCTGCGGCTGGAGTTCGGGGCCGCGTCGCCCCATGCGGCGGTGTCCCATGGTGCGCCCGCGCTGCCGAAGGGCGCCAGGACCCGGAGGAGGAGAGGATCCTAGGCCCCCTCGGGTAATGGCAAAATTGTGGCGGGAAGTGTTTGGCTATTTTCGGCCTCAGGGGGTCCTTACCAGCCCTCGAGACCGTCAAAGAACGACTCAGGACGAAAAGCGGGTCCAGGGGAATGGGTCGAGACCTTCAGGGGTCGACGCAGAGGTGAGCAGGGGAACGAAGAATGACATAAACATAAAAACTCTGAGGTCCGCGCGGATTTCTCGAATCCGCGCTGGGCACCCCCTGGCGGCGCCTCCGGCGCCGCCCCTGTCGCGCTCCGCGCGCCAGGGAGGGGGGTCCAGCGCCGATACGAGAAATCCGCGTGGACCTCCGAGTTTTTGTTGCTATGTCTTTCTTCGTTCTCCTATGAGAGGGCCCCAGACCCTCCCCCGCGTCCGGAAACGTCTCGGCAGGAGGGCTCTCCTCGGCAGCTCAGTCTGGGAGCCTGGTTCGTAGCCTCTCAATTTTGTTTTTGGCGTCGACCAGCGTCCCAGGAGTGGAGGAGGCAGCGCCGATCTAGCGTCGATCTAGCGTCGATCTATCGTCGATCTAGCGTCGTTTCGCGTCGATTTGCCGTCGATCAGCGTCGATTCGCAAGAGCCGGCGAGATTATACAGTGGGGGCCCATGTCAAGAAACACCCTGCTTGCCTCCAGGGTGCCCTTGGTTTCTTGGGTCTCGATGGTTTTGCGATGGAAAGCGCGACGTCCCCACGGCAGACATAGAGGGACGCCCTGGGGTCTCAGGGCTGGGTTTCTTGTGGAAGGTCTCTTGTGGTCGGGCCTCCACTGTGCGTCCAACACGTCCCACAAGCCACGGGAGTGCCGCCGTATCCGCACGTGTCCCACAGATCGCACGAGTGTCCCACGGTGCCCACTTGACCCACGTGTCCCACAAGTCACCGTTGCTGCTATTGGGGCATTGGAGCTCCAGTTCGGCGAGGACGCGCGTCGGCGGGATAGAGAGAGAGAGAAAGAGAGAGAAAGAGAGAGAGAGAGAGAGAAAAAAAAAAAAAAACATCAGCGCACTGAGAAGGTTTCTTGTGGAAGGTCTCTTCTGGTGGGGCCTCCACTGTGTGGAAGACTCCCGCGAGTTGCCACCGAAGGTTTCGCTGTTTTTTCCGCCGTCGGCGGCCCTCTTCCCGGGCCCTCGGGCATTCGGGCCGTTGTGTGCGCTGGTCGTTGCAGGGAGGTGCTGTTAAGTCGGGCCTGTCCCTCTACAGGAGGAGTATAGTCAAACTAAATAGTCCGGGGACGATGTTTCTAGCATTGTATAGTAATTTGAATATTTGTTGTTTATTTTGAGTCTTTGCATCCAAGATCCCCCTGTAGGGGGACACGCCCGACCTAAGGGTACTGTGGCATTCCCAGACCCCAATCTATTTTAGCCGCCTTCCTACTTCAAGTGTCGAGCGGATTTCCCTTCTCCCTCCACCTCAGGGGGCGGGCGGGGGCCCAATCTACCTCCAGCGCCTTGCTACAGCATGTTTCTGCCCACTTCTCCCGACCGACGGGTAACAGGTTGCTCAGCAGGAGGCGCCGGTTCCTGGGAAGGGGGCAGGGGGTCCACGTCATGGAACAAACACGACGTCAGGCTTTTGGGGATACCGATGCTGCTGCCCGTCTCTCGTCTCTGGGTACAGCAGGGAACCACAACCACAAACAAGTGGATTTATCGGCAGGGATCCTCGGGGGGGGCCCACCGACCTGAACACGTTGGTTACTTCTGTGGTTGATTTGGCCGTCCTGGACGCTCACATCGACCACTATCAAAACTAAGCTGGTTTCGGTGTTCTGACGATTGCAGCATGCCTGAACGATATCGACGAGGGCGTGTCCTGAACTTGGTTGTGGTCGCTTGCTGTCCCGGCATCGTCACCACGGCTGGATTCGCCTCGAGATCCTCGTCAGGACGCCCCCCATGGAAGGTCCGTGGAGTAGCGGTCTATACTTGTCGTTCTCCCAAGGATGGTCGATCCCGTGCCGGTGCGCGAGATGGGTTGGATGGCCCTCGGGTGCGACCTTGAGGGCGCTTCCCGCGGCGGCGCGGCGGCAGCGGCTGAGGCCGCGTCGCCGATGCGGCCCACGCGAGCCGCGCTCGAGTCTGCCAACGCGCACCTGCAGGGCGCCCTGTGCGCCGCCACCGCGGCGTACGACCGGCTGGTGCTGAGGGCGGAGGCGATCCGCGCGCAGCTGGAGCGCGGGTCGCCCAGCAGCGGCCCCGCGGGCGACGCCGCAGAGGGTCTTGCGCTGGCGCGCCGCGGCCTCAGCATGCAGCGGGTGCGCGCCGTGTCTCTGCAGTCGGAGCTGGACAGGTGCCTCGACCGGGCCCGCTTCGGCGCGGGCGTGGCGGAGCGGCAGCGGGCGGAGATCGCGGCCCTGCGCGCGGATTGCGCCTCGCAGGCGCAGCGAGCCGCCGAGGCGCTGCGACGCCGCGACGAGGCGCAGGGCAAGCTCCAGCGAGAGCTGCAGGAGCGCGAGGACCTGTCCAGGAAGGCCAAGACGGAGCAGCTGCGGGCGGCGATGCTCCGGGAGGCCTTCGAGCAGGAGCAGACGCGCGTGGGCGTCTCCCTCGGCAGAGCCGAGGCCTTCGTCTGTGACCTGGTGGCCGCGACGGAGGGCACGAGGCGCATGGAGGTGGAGGAGCAGTCCGTGGCGCGGGAGTGCTCGTCCGCCCTGAGCGAGATCCAGGCGGCCCAGGCCCAGGACTCCGCCCGCCTGGAGGCGCGCCACGCGCAGCTCGAGGGCGAGATGGACGAGGCGAGGCGGGCGCTGCAGCGTGCGCGGCAGGGCGTGGGCGGGGAGTCCGCGGGAAGCGCGCAGGCGGTCCGTGCCACGGTCGCCTACGCCATGATCGAGTCCCAAAGGCACGACGTGATCACCGAGCTCGACGAGGCTCGCCGGAGGTACCGAGAGGCCGCGACCACGGCTCGGCTGCGCGCCATCGACGCGTCGGGGCTCCGGCACAAGCTGACGGTGCTCCGGTCCAGGAGCGACCGGCTGGTGGACGAGCTCGCCGCGGCCAAGGGCCGGCTGCCGTCGGCGGACGCCTCCGGGGAGGCCGCCGCCGACGAAGGCCACCGGCGCGGCGGCCGATCCCTCTGGGAGACCTCCGAGGCGGAGGCCGCTGCGGCCACGCAGGCACGGCTCTGCCTGGCGGAGGCCGCCGCAGCGGCGGCCGACACCGCCTGCGCCGAGATCGCGCAGCAGCTCGCGCGCGAGCGGGCGGGCGTCGCGCCAGGGCCGGAGCTCCCTCGAGCAGGCTCGGCCGAGGTGGCGGCCAGGCGTGGGCGGCGTGCACTCGAGGGGGGTGGGGCGAGGCGAGGGGCCCAGACCTCCTCGCGTTGTGACAGCAATCACGACGGGAGTTTTTTCGCTATTTCTTGCCGCTGGGGGCTCTTGACTAGGCCTCGGGACCGCCCAAAAAACGACTCAGGATGGAACACCGGTCCCAGGGAAGGGGTGCAGACCTCCTGGGGTCGACGCCGCAAACAAATCGCAACGTCGGGGGTCTGGGCCGGGGGCCTCCCACGGAGGCACCGGCGGTGGAGAGAGCCCCCGCCCTGCCAGGTCGATCAGCGAGGTGCCCTTTTTGTCGGTCCTCGGGTCGCGGGCGGGTTCTGTGGCTGAGGTGCGAAAGGGAGCCGCAGACAATTCCCACCGGGAGGGCCGGGGAGCCCAAGGCCGCCCCCCAGAGATCGCCCGGTCCCCCAGCCATTTGGCTCCAGATCTGCGGACAACTTCTTGAGCAATCGTTCTCTCGCTTCAGTGTCGGCTGCATCTTAGGCCCAGACGGCCACGCCCCCTTGCCAGTTACCCGGCACGTGCCCAAGCCCTTCTCACAGTCAACCCGCACGACAAGGATGGGCAACCTGCCCAAGGGCACCCTTGCATATCCTTGCCTCCTCGGTCTGTCCTTGGCAACTTTCGTTGGCCGCGCCGCGCTCGAAAAGCTTCGAAATGGGCGTCCAAATCCTTGTCGTCGCGCATCCTTATAAGTACGGGGTGACTGCAATGCCAGGCGACTATTCATATGACCGCTCCATTGAAAAACGCGTTGCGAGATATGCAAGACCTCCGAGAAGCCCGCCACAGAGGCTCGCCCTCCCAGGAGCCCACGAACGTCGCGACAGTTGCGCACTTGTCCGCCTCCCTGGGAGCCGCGACGTCCCGCCCGACTACCGCCTCCGCTGGACCTCCCAGGAGCCCACGAACGTGTCGACAGATGCCCTGTTGGCAGCCTCCCAGGGAGCCGCCAGGTCTCGTCTGACTAATTACCGCCTCCAGTGGACCTCCCAAGAGCCCACGAAACTGTCGACTGTTGCATAGTTCGCAGCCCCGATCGGGAAAAGTAGGATGAAGGTAGTCGTGGAGGCAGGAGGCATCACGAGGGAGGAGGAAGAGGAGGAGGCGGAGGCGGCGGGGGAGGAGGAGGAGGAGGCGGAAGAAGAGGAGGAGGAAGAAGAGAAGGAGGAGACGCGACCGCAGTGCTTTATCCAGGACGAGAACCCTCGGACAACCACACGCAACGGTGCACATGGCCGTGCTCTCACTGGCCCACCGCCTGCTCCTCGACCGGCTTCTTCACCTCTGCTGCTATTCTGGCCGCTTGCCAGGATACTTCTAGTGGAAGCAGCGCGCTGCCTCCTCCTCCAGATCCCCCTCCTCCTCCTCCTCCTTCTCCTCCTCCTCCTCCGCCTCCTCCTCCTCCTCCTCCTCCTCCTCCGCCTCCTCCTCCTCCTCCTCCCCCTCCTCCTCCTCGCCTCCTCCTCCTCCTCCTCCTCCTCCTCCTCCTCCTCTCCGCCTCCTCCTCCTCCTCCTCCTCCTCCTCTCCTCCTCCTCCTCCTCTCCTCCTCCTCCTCCTCCTCCTCCTCCTCCTCTCCTCCTCCTCCCTCCCCCTCTCCCCACCCCTCCTCCTCCTCCGCCTCCTCCTCTCTCCTCCTCCTGGCCCTCCTCCTCCTCCTCCTCCTCCCCCTCCTCCTCCCCTCCTCCTCCTCCTCTTCTTCCTCCTCCTCCTCCTCCCCCTCCTCCTCTTCCTCCTCCTCCTCCTCTCCTCCTCCTCTCCTCCTCCTCCTCCTCCTCCTCCTCCTCCTCCTCCCCCTCCTCCTCCTCGTCCTCCTCCTCCTCCTCCCTCCTCCTCCTCCTCGTCCTCCTCCTCCTCCTCCTCCTCCTCCTCCTCCTCCTTAGAAGGCCAGGTCCCCGCGCGCCCCCCCCCCTTGGCGCGCCGCCGGAGGCAGTCGGTGGCGCTGGCGGCAGAGCTGCGGCGCGTGCGCGAGGAGCTCAGCCAGGCGACGGCCTCGGCGGCCCGGCACCAGCGCGGGCAGGCGGACGACCTGGCAGACCTCGAGGTGGTCCGCCGCCCAGAGGGTTTCTCCGAAGGGCTTGGGCGACCCGTCCTCCTGCTCCTCCTCCTCCTCTTCATCCTCCTCCTCCTCCTTCTTTTCTCCTCCTCCTCCTCCTCCTCCTCCTCCTCCTCCTCCTCCTCCCCCTCCTCCTCCTCCTCCTCCTCCACCTCCTCCTCCTCCTCCTCCTCCTCTGCTGGGCGTTGCAATTGATTCGCGCGGTGCGTCTCCGCCTGGATTTTCGGGCCCTGGGGACCACTGCGGATCGATCCGGCTCGAGAGGTGCAGGAGCAGAAAAGGGGTCTGGGTCCCCAGGATGCGGCTCTTGGCGAGGCCGCGGCTTTTTCGGAGCGTCGGCTCTGAGGGAAGTCTCGGGATGCCTTGGTCGGCGTTTCAGGCTGTGTTAGAAGTGATCCAGCGATACAGTGGAACCCCATTCCAAGAAACACCCTTCTTGCCTCCAGGGTGCCCGGAGTTTCTTGGGTTTCGATTGTTTTGTTATGGAAGCCGTGACGCTCTCACACCAAAGATCAATGGACGTCCCGGGGTCTCAGGGTTGGGTTTCTTGTGGAAAGTTTCTTGTGGTCGAGCTCCTACTGTAACCCGGATCATCGGGCCCGCCCGCCCCCCCCCCCCCCTCCCCGCAACTGACCTGACCTTGTCGGTTGCGCTAAGGTGCGAAGGGGGTGCGCCGTATGCCTTTGCGCGCGGGCATGCGTTGTTTCCAGCCCAGCGCCAGACGGTTCGGTCCCTGGCCGCCACCTCCCCTACCTTCCCCCAACGTTCCAGTATCAAACTGTTGGGAAGCATTGAGTCAATGGAGCCAATGAGTTAAATTTTTAGATTCTGAAGGAATCGCGTACTACCACATCGGAGTTTCGGCGCTATGGCACCCCCGCCGAGCTCTTATAGGGCCGCCCCCCCTCCCCCCGGGGCGAACATCGGCGCCTTGCCTTGCCTTGCCTTGCCCCCCCCACCCCACACCCGATAAGCTGGGCTACCCCGGTTGCAACTCTTGGGAGGTCAACTTCTGACGTTGCCCCAGTCTGGAATCCTCTCAAGCTGGCTCGATCCCGCTCAATACGGCTGCATCCCGTGAAATCCAGCTCGATCCCGCTTCATCCGCGGCCGAATCCGGAGTAGCAACCCCCAAATGGGACTTAATCCTCCTTGCACTTTCCGATGCAGACCTCCCAGTAGTTGCCTCCTCACCCAGACGCCTTCGCGTCGTGAGAAAATCACGACTGGAGTCTATTCGCTATTTTCGGAGTCCGGGGGCCGTCAAAAAAGGGCTCAGGACGAAAAGAACCAGTCTCGGGGACGGGGTCCAGACCTCTGGGGTTCGATGCTGTGAACAAACCCAACGTCGGGGGTATGGTTCGAGGTCGGTTCGGGGAGGGTACCCTAATGTCCTTCGTGTTTGTTGGACGTTCTTGTGCATCCTGGGGAGGGTACCTCGGATGCTCTTCATTTTGGCCTGCGGATTGTCGCTTGTTCTTCAAGGGTGCTCTTCTGTCCTGGGTGCGACTGTACCGTTTCGACTCTTCCCTTCTTCCTCTCCGTCCCCCCCGCCTTCCTCCGCTCCTCGGCTTGGGCGTTTTCCGGCAAGTGCCGCTTCGCCCACACGTCTTCAGCGTCAGTCACAGAGCCACAGCTGCCGCCATCAGCTGCCCGATCAATACACAGGAGCCCTGGGGAGGCGAGGGTGCCCCCGGCAGGTTTCATTTCGACTCATCCGAGGCGGTTCGATGGGATTTCGATTGGTTGCGACCCCGATTCGCTTCGACTTCGGATTCCGATCTGAAGTTCGATTTCTCAACGGAGGCCTCACTCGCCTCCCCCCGAGTCAGCCGAGTCGGCTTCCCCCGACTCGGCTGCCGATTTCCGCCGATCCAGGTCATTTCGATCGCCGATCCGACCTATCGATTCGATTCTGAGCTCTCCTGCAAGGGGTCTTCGCAGGCGTCCAGGTTTAGCTCAGGAGGCCCCCAGAGGAAACCCTACCCCCTAAACCCTTACACGCTGACCTTAGAACCCCGACCCTAAGCAGAAGCATTCAACCTGAGGCAAACATTCGATGCTCAGCCCTGACACCCTATCTCGTAATCCTTACCCTAAACACAAGCTGCAACCCTGAGCATGAAATCGTATTACTCTACGATATCCGCTCCGTGGTAGAGCAAAGGAGCAAAACAACTGCAAATCTGCGCTGCACGTCACGCCGCAACGTAGGAGAGGACATCATACTATTTCATGGTGTTCGTCTCGAGGCGAAGCCTGCGGGCAGAACAACTTTACCCCACTGCGCCCGCCACTCGGCAACGCAGGGAGCGAAACAAATACATGTCAACGCTTTTCGTCACGCGGCATCGCAGAGGGGCAGGCGAAACACATATTCCATTCTAGTCGTCACGTGGCAGCGCAGATGGTCGAAGCACACACACACACATCTACGCGATACTTCACGTGGCAACGCACAGCGGCCGAGACAATGCGATGCTACGCTGATCGTCAAGTGGCCGCGCGAAGGGGGGCAAATACCGACGATGACATGCTGTTCGCCACGAGGCAGCCCAGATGGGCGAAGCGCATGCACATCTGTTCTGTCCATCGGGGAGGGGTGGCAACGATATGATATTGGATTGGGGCGGCAAACATGCGATTCCATTCTGCTGTTCACCGCGTGGCACCCTGAGATCCTTGCGATTCAATTTTTTCGAGCCGGGCGTTTTCGCATACTTTCGTGTCCCAGGACCCTCACAGATCGATCCGGCTTGAAAAATGGCGCAGAAGATAGGGTCTGGGACTCTAGACGCGATCTTCTACGATGTTGCATTTTTTTCGCCACGTCGGATCTCAGGGCAACGCAGAGGGACGACACACATAGATATCCGCTCAATCCGTTACATTGCAACGCGGGGGGGCAGAGCAACCACTATTCTTGTCTGTTCAGCGCGTGGTAGCGCATGGGAAAGAACTCACATTACCCCACTTTCATTGTCACGTGGCACCGCAGAGGGGACGATAAACTAGTATGCAACCTTGGTTCTTCACGCGACAACGGAGGGGGGCCCACAAATCACGAGTCAAGTTTGCTCGCGACATGGGAGTGCAGAGGGGCGAAATGAAAACATACCCAGTCTTTCCGTCGCGAGGCAGCGCAGGGGGGCGGAAACACATTCTGATTCTAGTCTATCTCGGCGCGTGGCAGCGCAGGGGGGACGAAAACATATCATCCCATTGTCCTCTTCTCGTTGTAACGCAAAGGGTGGAAAAGGTACAATTCCAATCGGTTCGTCACGTGGCAATGTAGGCGGCGCGAAGATGTGACCCCATCCTCCCCGTCTCGTGGAAGTGTAGGGGCGAAACAGCGTACACATCTATCCTGCCCATCGCGTGGAGAAAAGCAAGGGGGGGGGAAGCATACGATGCTGGCTTGCCCGGCGCGTTGCAGGGCAGAGGCAGACAGAGGCAGAGCAGCTGCCGCAGAGCGTCTGCCAGCGGGCCAGAGACCCATGGGACCCCGCGACCTCGACCCGGAGCCCGGCGTCCGAGACCCCGGGCAGAGGAGCTCGGCGCCCCGCGTCCAGCGACCTGGGGCTGGGTCCGCCCTTCCCGGCGCAGACCAGCCCGTGCCGCCCCGCCAGGAGCACGTCTACGATTCCACGCAAGCACGTCTTAGGAGCCACAGCAGGAGCACGTTTCGGCTTTTCCGTGCCACCGATGTTTTCTCGAGCTCAGCATTTCACTTGGTTGACCCGGAACCCACCTGGAAGCGTCCCGACCCTTCCTGAAAGTCTTGATCCCAGACCCACGGCGTCATGATTTTCTCACAACGTGGACCCCTGGAGGCCTCGACCCATTCCTGGGAACCGGCTTTTCATCCCGATCCGTCTTTTAGCGGTCCTGGGGTTGGGCGAGTGCCCCCAGAGGCCGAAAATTGCTGCCCCCCCCACCCCCGGACTTCCTTGCCCTGATACGTCCGTTTTGAAACGCAACACGCACCGTGTCCAAGACGTTCGTGTAAACATGTTGTGTGCTGGTTTAACGTGTTGGTTCAGGTCTTGGCGAACGTATTCCGCCAGACCTGAAGTTTCAGTCCACGTGTTGAGCTCCGTGCCAACACGCTACGTGTTGCGTGCTGGGTATCGGGGGAGCTAAGTGCCAGAGGTGTCCCTGGCCGCAGGAAATCCGCAGGATTTCCACAAACGGCCGCCAAGGACTCCAGAGCACCCCCCTATGAGGCCCAGAGGGCCCCAGGCATGGCCGCCTACGATCCGAGTCGATTCGATGTGAGCTCCGTACCAACCCGCTACGGGTTACGTGCTGCGTTTCGTGGCAGCTACGCCCCCGCCGCGCTCTTCTCACGACCCAGGGGGCCTCGGACCCTCGAGGGCCGAGAGCCGGCTCCAGAAGCTCTTGGTGCGAACGTGTCGACTACACGTGAGAGCGACCCTTCGCCGGAGTGACCGCTGGTGCGGGACCACTGGGCCCCCCCGATCACCGCACGCGATGGGATAGCAGCGTCTTGCGCGCTCGTGTTTGGTCCCCCCAGCGCCCCCCCAACAAGCTGGAGGGTTTCTCCGAAGGGCTTAGGCGACCCGTCATCCTCCTCCTCCCTCCTCCTCCCCTTCCCCCTGCTCCACCTCCTCCTCCTCCTCCTCCTCCTCTCCTCCTCCGCCTCCTCCTCCTCCTCCGCTCCTCTCCTCCTCCTCCTCCTCCTCCTCCCTCTCCTCCTCCTCCTCCTCCTCCTCCTCCTCCTCCTCCATCTCCTCCTCCTCCTCCTCCTCCTCCTCCTCCTCTTCGGGTCGCCTACGGCCCCGGGGGAAGCCGTGCGCAACAAGCCGCGCACCAGAGGCCACTCTCACCAAAGGTCCCTCCTGTGCGCAGCCGAGCGTGCCCCCCGTCGCCACGTGCGAGAGAGGCGGCGGGCCTGCAGAGGAGGATCGGGGCCGCGCTGGCCGGCGAGCAGGCGAACCTGTGCCGCCTCCAGGAGGACGGGCGGTGCAAAGATGGGCCCCGAGGGAGGCTGGAGGGTTTCTCCGAAAGGCTTTGGCGACCCGTCCTCCTCTTCCTCCTCCCTCCTCCTCCTCCTCCTCCTCCTCCTTCTCCTCCTCCTCCTCCTCCTCCTCCTCCTCCTCCTCCTCCTCCTCCTCCTCCTCCTCCTCCTCCTCCCCCTCCTCCACCTCCTCCGCCTCCTCCTCCTCGGGTCGCCTACGGCCCAGGGGGGAAACCGTGCAGAGGGGGCCTTATAAGGACTCAGACACCCTCGCGGCGTGAGCAGAAGTCACGTCGGCAGGTTTTCAGCAGTTTTCGCCCTCTGGGGGCCCTTGTTGCGCCCTAGGGCCGTCAGGCAGCGACTCAAAGTGGAAAGCCAGTTTTCTTGGCGGCCTCGCGCGGCACAAAACAGTTTTCCAAGTATGTTTCAGCGCCACGGGTTCTTACTCGGCAGTTTTTGGTGATTCCAGATCTTTGCCAGCTTTGCTCATGTGGCTGCTGCTCGTTATTATTTTACTGATGATATTGCCGCTGATGTGGCTGCTGCTGAAGTCGTCACTGCTGCTCATGTTGCGGCTGCTGTTTATGTCGTCGTTGCCTCTTGATGTGGTTCTTATGCTATTGTGGTTATGATGCGGCGATGCGGCTGCTGCTTGTGTCGTCCTTGCTGTTCATGCGGTCGTCATGTTGTTTTGGTCGCTTTATGGATATACATATATATATATATATATGTATGTAGAGATATGTAACTAGTTATTGATCAGTTGTTTCTGTTCCTGTCATTCCGTAACTGATGCGGTTATTGACGATATTGCCGTTGCTCCTCACACCGTTGCTCATGTTGTCTTTGCTGTTCCAGCGGCCATGATGTGATCGCTGCTGTTATAATGGTTGGTACTGTACCTATCTTCATGTTTTCATTATGTTGTTCATGTGGTACTTGGAGATGATGCCATCACGGTTCACGTTTGCTGTGCTTTTTGTCCTTGTGATGGGCTGGAGGCCTCTGCCAGCTCCATTGGTCAGTTGTGGGCCGGGCCCCTTCGTCTTCGAAGAGTGGCGACCCTTTCGAGGATGGCGCCCTCCCCAGTGGGCTGGAGGCCTCTGTCGGCTCTGTGGGCCAGCTGCGGGCGGGACGCCGTGGCTTAGAACGAAGGTAGTATGGAGAGATGCTGGTATGTTGAATAATTTCAAAGAGGCTGTCAAATAGGTTACGGAATTAGGTGAACAACCTGTATTCGATTCATGTAAGATAAATGGTCCTATGCTATAAGGTGTACGCGCTCAAGCGCAAACGGTGTTTGCGGCGCGCAGCAAGTGCCTTGCTGGGAAAGCCGATTGTCATGGCAGCTCAGGGCGATCATGCGTCCTGCAGCGGCGCGCGGGATCGGCTTTCATGGTTCGGTTTTGGGGTCTCTCGCCGCGGGGGCGCGCCGTGAATTGGCGCGGCGCGGGGCCTGGCGTCGCCCGCGCGCGTCAAAGAAGTTATTGGCGAAGGGCCCGCAAATCTGCAGTTCTGATTTCAGCCTCTGGTGGAATTTCTAAGGGGGCCAGGGAGCGCGTGACAGGGGCATGCTGACAAGAACCAGGGCCGCCGCGCTAGCGGTGCCAGCGGGGTCAGGGCTTTCAGCGGAGCTTCCTGCGGGGCCACGACGCGCGTGCCAGTTGCGCAGATAAGGCGCGCCTCTGCGCTGCCGGTAGGGCCTTCGGCGGGTTTCCCCGCCGAGCCGCGAATTGCGTGAGGGTTCTGCCAGTGCCGCGCGCGGCCGCCGCCTCTGGGGCCTTCGGTGGAGGTTCCCATAGGGCCACGACGCCGGTGCCCAAGTATGCGCGCGGCCGCTGACGCTGGCACCTTTGGCGGGTTTCCTTATTCGGGCCATCGAACGCGCAAGGGGTGCGCAAGCACCGCGCGCGGCTGATGCCGCTGGGGCCTTTGATGGAGCCTGGGGAATGCAAGTGCCGCGCGCGGCCGCTGCTACCGCGGCCTCGACGGAGTCGCCTGTGGGGCCACGAAGCGTGCGAGGGGTGTGCAAGTAGGGCGCGTAGCCTCTGCCATTGCGGATTTCGGTTGGGCAAATGCTTGAGGGTCCTGCGAGCACCGCGCGCGGCCGCGGCCGTTGGGGGCTTCTGTGGGCCCACCATCAGGGGCGACGGCTGGAGCCCCCTTCGAGGCCACGGCATTTTCTCGTAGGGTCATTGCCCCTGCTCTTGAGGCACCTCCCCATGTCGGCGAAACTTTCTTGGGTACACTGCCGCGGAGGGTGGCGCGGCGCAGACGTCATCTGCTGAGCCGCGCGGCTGCGCCCCTCGCCCGGCGTTGCGCCCCCTCCCGCCCCCCCGCCCGTCTGGCGCCAGGAGGCGGCCAGGCTCTCATCCCAAGAGTGCATGGGCAGGGGGAGGGCGAGGCCCTATGGGGCAGCCGCATTCCGTCGCGGGCCTCCTGGGGGCGTCGCGCTGTTCCACCTCGCCCCCGCCGGCTGCCCAGGGGAGCAAGTCATTTCGCACTTATTTGTCTTGCGGTTTCGCCGGTCGGGGCGGGCTTCCTTTTCGCGCATGTATTGTGCATTTTTTGAAACAAATAGGCGCCTCCCCGTCCGCTTATTTTTTATCGTATTTGTTGGGTATTCTCCGTACGAAACATATGCAACACATAGACGAACATCTGCGAAACATGCGCGCCGAGTCGGTGGGCGTCTCGCTTATTTCGGCCGCCTAATTTCTACTTGTTTCAAATGGGCGCGCCGAATTCCCCAGGGGATTGCGAATGCTTGGGCTGTTTTTTGTTTTTTGTTTCCCCCTTCACTTTTAGTGTATTTCGATTGGGGCACCTCGAACGCACCTAAACAAATCGCGGCCGCCAGGGGACCGCGCCGATCGAGGCCCCGCGGCGATTGTGCCGGCGTCTGGTGCGGAGCCTCCTGGGGGGTATCTCTCGCCGCCCTGGGTCGCGGTGGACATCTAGCAGGAATTTTGCCTTCGAATTGGCTGCCCGAGGCGCTGGCGCAATCGGCGCGGCCTGGGCTGGATGCGAGCGGCGCCGTGGATTGGGGTCGCCGCGGGGGGTCGCGGCGCAGACGGCCAGGGGGAACGAGGGGGCTAGTTTGAGAGGGCGGTGGGCAGGATGAAGAGCGCGCGAGGGGGAAGGGAGGGGGGGGGCGCGATCGGGGGGGGGAGGGAGGGGGGGGGAAGAGGCGAGGAACAGGGGGGTCCACGTCGTCGGCGGCAGTCTGGGGGGCGTTCTTGCTGGCTGACTCGCAAGTCGCAGCGGCGGCAGCCGCGCGGGCCGCGGCGGCGTGCTCTTGACGTCATCGGTGCGCGGGGGCACGAAGGACGTTTTGCCATCGGCATTCGCGCGATGATGGTACAGTGGCCATATGAGAGTTGGATCGCAGGAGTGTGGGGAGGCCCGTGGCCCTTTGCAGCGGCGAGTCGGCCTGTAGCTTCGCGCGGCCCGGGCCCGCCTCCATTGATTTTTCTCTATCTCATCACCTTGTCCCCCTCGTCCCAAGGGCCCGTTCTCAGCGGCCCATCGAGGCTGTTCTAGCCGCCGCCCGTTCAAGTTCTAGTCGCCCCCCTGCCTGTGCGCTCCCTCTTCGCCCAGCGTTATTCTCCAGGCGATGTCGCGCGCCTGCCCCCTCTCCTTCTCCTCGCGCGCGGGTTTCGTCGGCCACGTCGTCGTTTTCCTGGCGCCGTCGTTCCTGTCAGTGGCTGCGCTGTTGCCTCTGCCCCCTAGTCTGCCTTCCGCCGTATCGGCGCCGCCGCTGCCCGCGCAGATGCGGCGTCGGAGATGTGCAAATGCGGGGGGGCTGCGTAGTCGACTCGCAAGCGAGGCGTTCGAGTTGTCCGGGGTGGATCGCCCTTGGGCGAGCGCGCGCAGTTTCGTTTCGCGTGCGCCGCGCGCCACTGCGCTAATCCAGCGGGCGGCTTCTGTGCAATTGCGCGGCGGAGACATAGTTTTCACTTGTGTCGCAGCGTTAAATTTTCTTTCGCGTTCACTGCAATTTCACGTTTTTCCTGGGCTCCCAGGCTGGAGTCGTTGCCTTACAAGCCGTGGCCTTCGAAAAGTGGCGGCCCTCTCGAGGATTGCCCCCCCCCCCCCCCCCCCCAGTGGGCCGGAGGCCCCTGCCACCTCTGTTGGCGTTCGAAAAGTAGCGACCCTGTCGAGGATAGCGCACCTCCTGGTTGGGCCAGGCGCCGTGGCCTTCGAAAAGTGGCGACCCTCACGATGGAATGGCCAGCTGTGGGCCGGGCGCCTTGGCTTACGAACAGTACGTATTTTGAGTCGACGTTGGGGCAATGGTAGTCCGCCCCGTCAGGCATGGGAAAACGTTCGTGCGGCGAGGTTCCCACGGAGCGTCCGACGCAAATCTGGTGCGAGTCTGGCGCGAACCCGACGCGAATCCGACGTGGATCCGACGTGCTCTGGGTCTCGAGTTGCCGCGATCTGCCTCCATGATTGCTCCCAGATCTTTAAGGGCCCCGCCCCGTAGGGCCTTATTTCGGATGCAATTCCTGGGAGGTAGATATTTGTCTCTGCCCTGGTCCGAAATTCAAGTCACTCCGGCTAGCTCCCGCCCGACCCAGCTTCATCCCGCTTGTAATCCGGCTTGATCCCGCTCAGTCCGCGGCCTAATCCGGCGCATTAGCTCCCGAATGGGGCTTACAGTCAAACCGCGTAAGACGGACGGGCAATCTTTCCCCCAAAAAAATTCTGCATCCTTGCCTCCTTGCCTCTTCGGTCCACCCTTGGCCACTTTCGCCGGCCGTGCCCCGCCCGTCAAACTTCAAAACGGCATTCTAAGTCCCAGATCCTTATCGTGCGTCCTCCTGGCATGGGTCGACTGGAGTCTCGGGGGAGCGTAAGACCTGGGTTTGCCAGGACTTGGGTTCGCCATCGTTTTTTGACGACCGCGCCTCGGATTTTGACGAGGAGGAGTTTCGTGGGATGTCTGCAGCGGGAGGCCTCGTCAAAATGCAGGCTCGGCCTCGTCATTTTTTTGACGACCTCGTCGGGGATTTCCGAGTCCCCTGTACCCAGGTCTTACGTCCCCCTGAGAGTCACCTCCGAATCCCATCCCTGAGCGGCCGAGAGGAGCGCCTGCGCGGCCCCGCGTGAGGCTCCCTGCGCCGCGCGCGCGCGGCCGGCGTCCGCCGCCCCGCGGGCCGCGGCACCGCCGCCGGGCCGCCGCGGGGCGCCAGGCCCGAAGCTGGCCAGGCTCGGGCGGCTGGCCAGCGCGGATCGGGCGACGAAATCTATACATATCCACTGCTCCCTGACCATGCCCATCTTGAACCCAGGAGCTGTGCATGCGCCCTCCTGGCCAAGCCAGGGGGGCGGGGCGTATACACCGCTGCCGGGTTGAGGATGGGCCTGGCCAGGGAGCAGTGGATATGTATAGATTTCGTCGCCCTAGCGGAGCTGCCCCGAGGCTCTGGGAAGGAATCGGCGGCGAGCGAGGGGGGGAAGTGCGAGGTTCGGACTTCGAGGCTCGAGGTTCTCGGGCGTCGTCGTGGGTTCTCGGCGGTTCGGGATGCTTGCCGGCAGCTGCGCCTCGCCGAAGGCATGTCGGGGGCGCCTGGATCGTCCTGAACGGTCGCCGGAGACCTGAGCTATGACCCAGAAACCACATTCGGCGGCGCGCGAGGGGGGGAAGTTCGAAGGAGAAGGCCTTCTCAGACGGTGGCGGGACTTTTCAGAAACCCTCGCGCATTCTGAGAAGTGGTTTTATGTCCTCGAGGAAGGCTTCGGAAACTTCTCAGACGGCCAGGGGACTCCCGAGCCTTCTGAGAAGGCCTTCTCCTTCTCACTTCCCCCCCTCGCTGGCCGCCGAAGGATGAGGTACTGGTACTGCTACAGTCGGACCGAGGTATAAGATCGAGGTCGGTTCGGGGAGGGTGCCCTCATGTTCATAGTGTTTATTTGATGTTTTTGTGCATTCTGGGAAAGGTGCCCTCAGATGTTCTGTGTGTTTTTGCCGGCGGAGGGTCGCGTGTGCTTGAAGGAGGTCCTTTGTCTTGGGTCTGATTGTACCCTTGCCTAGTTTTCGCAGCGTTTGGGGGCCTCCTGGGAAGCCCTCGTCGCCACCACTGGATTCGCCTCGAAGTCCCCGTCAGAACGCACCCAGGTGGATGTCCTGGGAGTAGTTGCAGTATCGTCACCTCTTGGTTTCACCAGATACGCCCGTGTTGAAACCCAACACTCGCCGTGTTCAAAACGTCCGTGTTGACACGCTGCGTATTGGCTCGACGTGCTGCCCTCCGTTTTGGCGAACGTGGTGCGTCAGACCTACATGGTCAGTCTGCGTGTTGAGCTCCGTGTCACTACGCTACGTTCTGCGTGTTGGGTATCGGGGAAGGTAGGTGCCAGCGGTGTACCTGGCCACAGGTTTCTCCAGGATCTCCACGGAGGCCCCCACGGGCTCCAGAGCACCCCTTGCGAGGCTGAGAGGGCCCCAGGCATGGCCGCCTACGATCCGATTCGATTCGATTCGGCAGCCGGGGCCGCAATTCCGATTCGATTCGATCCGGCTCGATTCACCAGCCTCGGCCATGGCCTTTGGAGTAGTGCGCAGCGACCCGACGTCGATTCGACTCGGGATGATTCCCTACCCGATTTCGCGATCCGATCCATCTCAGACCTGCCTGGGGCTCCAAGATGTGTGAAACAAGTTGGGGACTGCTACTAGAGGAAGGAATGACGGCATACACATAAACTTTTGACGCTCCGCGCGGATATCTTGGATCTGCGCTGGATCCCCCTCCCTGGCGCGCAGAGCGCGCCAGGGGCGGCGCCGGAGGCGCCGCCAGGGGGTGCCCCAGCGCGGATCCAAGAAATCCGCGCGGAGCGCCAAAAGTTTGTGCTTATGTCTTTTTGCCTTCAAGCCTCCAGCAACATCTCAGTCCTGCCAGGGGCTCCACAACGGGTGAAAAAAGCAGAGGACCGCTTCCAGCAGCATCCGGCATTCCTCTCCCGCCGCGGCCGCGTCGCAGGCGCCCGGGGTTTCGGCGGTCTCGCGAGAGTGAGGCCCCCGCCCGCGCGCCGCCTGCGGGCTGCGGCTGGGCGCCGCTTGAGGGCGTGAGGCCGGAGCCGGCCCAGGCCGTCGCCCCTTTGCAGTCGGCCGGTGGCTCCAAAAAGACGTCAATCGAAGAACGAGCAAACGCCACAAACATGAACTTTTGGCGCTCCGCGCGGATTTCTTGGATCCTCGCGACCTCTGGTGCGGGCTGTGCCACCCCCCGATCGTCGAGTGCGATGCTGCAGGCCTCCCAGATGGTGGGTCGGAGCAGATGGGGTCGTAAGATCGCGCCGCATCGGCGATGCTTTTGCGATGCGGCGCGATCCTTCGACCCCATCTATTCGGACCCCATTCAGGAGGCCTGTGCTATGGGGCCCCCCGACCGTTGAATGCGATGCGACCGTAACGGCTTACGCGCCTGGTGGTGTCCCCAAGGCCCCTCCGTGGCCGCGCACGAGAGGTTCCTCTTGCCCAGCGTCACTCCTGCGTGCAGCCGACCTGGGGTCGCTAATTTTTCCGAAGGCGGGCAGCAGCATAATTATAAATGTTCGGAGGTCTGCGCGGATTTCAGGGATTGGCGAGGTGCGCGCAGATTTCTTGAAGGTTACGCTTATGTCATGCGTTCTTGTTCCTCTAACTTGGGCCTCCCAAGATTCCATCTGTGTGTCTGCGCCCTGGGATTTATGCAAGCCTGTCTCGGGCAGTCTTCCTCGGTCGTCCCGCCGTCCCTCTTTTGCGGGATTCGAAGTCGAGCTTGATCCGTGATCACCTTGGTTGTGTGCTCCTTCATGGGGACCTCAGAGGGTCCAACACGTCCTTGCGGATTTGTCGGGTTTTATCCGGATTTCGTCGGGTCTGGTTGACATTTTGACGTCAGCTGGACGACATCTGGACGAAAGGGTGAAGGAGGGCGGTCGAAATCTCGAGGCATCTGCCCGAAAGCGCGTTTCTGATAGGGCCGCGTAGGTCCACAGAGGCTCCCATGAAAGCTCACCCAACCTTTCGGTAGCAAATCATGGGAGCCTGGTATACCCTCTGAATCCCGTCTTTAGCGTCGACTCGCGTAGATAAGCGTCTGGGAGTCGAGGGGCTAGCGTCGATTTAGCGTCGGTTAGCGTCGGCTAGCGTCGATTTAGCATCGAATAGCGTCGACTTAGTGCCGATTCGCAAGAGCCAACAAGATGGGATGGGAGGCTCCCGTGAGCTGCCACAGGCCAGCCCTGGGACTCAGGGAGGCCGCTCCTGGAATCCGTGGGGGCCATCAGACGGGCGGCTCGGGCGGAAGCCCTGGCCCCCGACGCCGGGGCTGCGGGCCCCGCAGGCTCGGGCGAGGCTGCGTGCGCCCGGCAGCCAGGAGGTGACGGGGCGATGCGTCCGCTCGCGTGTTCCGCATCGAGCTGGCGCCAAGCCGGGCACGTCCCGCTTCAGGAGGGATATGAAACACACATCAAAAATATTTGGTGTTTGGTTTTTCGCCCAAGCTCCGCCTGTAGGAGGACATGCCCGACCTGAAGCTCGCGCTTTCCCCTCCCCCTACCCCCGCGCGGCCGCCCCCGTCTTCTTCCCCCCGCTTGCACGTCGGCCAATTCGTTTTCGGTTGCCCCGGATAGCCACACGCTGGGGCGGACTGCCTCTGCCTCGCCGCCGACGAAGAGAAGTTCCGCATCGAGCTCCGCTCCTTCAGGGGCTTCCGCTTCCGCGCTGTGCACGCGCTCGGGGACGCGCGTGCAGAGACTCCACGCTCTGAGCGTGTTCTGCCCCCCCTTTTCCGCGCGCTCCTTCTCCCTCGCCGCCCGCTGTGCCCAGCCCGGCCACGGGCATCCCACGTCTTCTTGCTCGAACGCGGCGAGGCACCTCGCTCCTGCGGCAACAAAGCGCTCCCCGCCCTTCCCTGCCCCCTTCTTTCAGCCGACATGCGCTTGGGAGGGTTTGTGCCCCCAGACTTCCAACGAACCGGTTCCTTTCTTACGTCCGCGGAGCGTCTTTGGGCCCTCTCCCCTGGGAGGGGCCTCTCTTCGTCCCGGATCCGTCGGCTACGCGTACGAGTGGCCCTTTGCCATGGAGTGGCCTTCGGTGTGGGCTCACACACAAGGTCACAAGGCCCTCGGTCGCGGAGCGCGATGCGACAGTGGCGGCCCGCGCGCCTGGCTTAGGCTCGGCCCGAACGAAAGGGGGGGATAGGGAAAGGGGGGGGCGACGAAATCTGCTGCATGCAGCCGGTTTCGGCCCCGCCGCCGGGCTCATTCCTCGCTCCATGGGCGCCTCCCGGCGCCGGGAGGCGCCGGGGAAATCAGCTACGCGAGCTGATTTTCCCCCCCCCCTTTGCTATCCCCCCCCCTTTCGCCCGGCCCGATGGGCGCCTACCCTGCGGACCTGCGTGTCGCGGGCTCAAAGTGTGGTGGTCTTGGGCCCGAAAGCGCATGGGGCTGCGGCCCGCGCCATGTCCCAGTAGGGCGCTGCTGCGGCCCAGTTCAGCACGCTTTCGTCGTCGTCGTCGTCGTCCCCGTCCTCGTGCTCGTGCTCGTCCTCGTCCTCGTGCTTGTCCTCGTTCCCGCCGTCCTCGTCGTCGTCGTCGTCGTCGTCGTCGTCGTCGTCGTCGTCGTCGGTGTCGTCGTCGTCGTAGTCGCCGTCGTCGTCGTTGTCGTCGTCGTCATCGCTAGCCTCGTCCTCGTTCTCGTTCTCGTCGTTGTCGTCGTCCTCGCCTTCGTCCTCGTCGTCGTCGCCGTCCTCGCCTTCATCATCATCATCATCATCATCATCATCATCATCATCATCATCATCATCATCATCATGATCATGATCATGATCATCATCATCATCAGCAGCATCATCATCATCATCGTCAGCCTCTTCCTCGTCCTCGTCCTCGTCCTCGTCTTCTTCCTCGTCCTCGTCTTCTTCCTTGTCCTCGTCGTCGTCGTCGTTCTCCTCGTTCTCGTTCTTGACCTCCTCCTCGCCGTTGTTTTCGTCCTCGTCGTCCTCGTCCTCGCCCTACTCCTCGTCGTCGTCCTAACAGCGTGACAGCTGGGGGCCCCACGTCGTCGTCGTGTCGTCTCCCCTTGCTCGACCTGGGCCCCGCGCGTGACCTATCCTAGGCCAACTCCGCACTCGATACTCGATGCTTCCCCCCCTTCCCCCTCGGTTGCGAGCCCGGGGGGGGGGCAGGTGAGGAGGCGAAGACCTTCTCAGAACCCATGGGAAGCCCCGAGGGCCTTCTGCGAAGTTTTCCGAGCCTGCCTCGAAGACGCAGCAAAGCCTTCTCTCAGAAGACGCTGGGGGGGGCTTCTGAGAAGTCCCGCCGCCTTCTGAGAAGGCCTGCTCCTTCTCCTTTCCCTTAAGTCGGGCATGTCTCTCTACAGGAGGAATCTTCAAACATGGTGAACACAATAGTCTGGGGACGATGCTTGAATTGTATGTTTTTGTTTTTTTGTGTTTGACTATTTTGGCACATGTTCGAACATGTTCTAGCCTTGTCTCCCTTTAGAGACACATCAGGCACAAGGGCAGCGCACACTGCCAGCAACAGACAACGATTAACGATGGGGGGTGGAAGCAGGAGGAGAGGGTGGAGCAGAAGCAGGAGGGGGCAGGGGTGAAGGGGCGGGGGGCAAGAGGAGGAGGAGGAGGAGGAGAAGGAGGAGGAGGAACTGCAGGAGGACACGCCCGACCTAAAAGCCTCCCCCCCGCCCTGCTCGCCGCCGCTCCGCCAGAGGCCTCGCCTGCACAGGGCAGACCTGGGGAGGTCTCGTCTCGTGGGCCCGCGGCGGGCTCGAGGCGGGCCCGACGCGGGACTCGGCGTGGACTCGACGCGGGGCGGACCCGACGAGGCCGACGCGGATTCGACGCGGAATCGACGCGGATTCGACGCGGATTCGACGCGGATTCGACGCGGATTCGACGCGGATTCGACGCGGGTTCGGCACGGCTTCGGCACGGATTCGAGGCGGACAGGGCCGCGACGGGACAGGCCAGGTCCCCCAAGGATGCAGCATATAGCCCCATGGTTATCGGATCCGCCCGCCCCCCCCCCTCCCCCCCAGGGTTCGTTTTGTTTCGATTGCTTCCGATTCCGATACGATTCGATTTGGGATTCCGATTTGGGCGAGTTCTGATTGGAGGCACACTAGCGTGCCGATTTCTGCCGATTCGACTTTTCCCGACTCGGCTGCCGATTTCCGCCGATCCGATTCATTCCTCATTCCCATCGCCGATCCGACATCGATTCGACTCTGGGCTCCCCTGGCCCCCCGGAGAACCTGACCTTGCCGGTTGCGCAGTCGTGCGAAGGGGGTGCGCCGTACTTCTGCGCGCGGGCATGCGCGGTTCTGCCCAGCGCGAAACGGTTAGGTCCCCCAGAGATGCAACCGAACCCCTCGCTCGCCGCCGACCTGAGATCCGACGTAGCGAACAGATTGTAACATTGAAACAACAATCACGTCCAGAGCCCTGGACCCCATCCGTCTGCGTCACTTTTGGAGCCGGATCGCTCTGCGAGGCCCCCGGGGCCCGAAATGGAGCGAAAACGCCCGTTGCGAAAAAATGGTGCATCGCATGGATGGGGAGCGAAGGCTGACACAAGCATCACCACTCGGAGGTCCGCGCGGCGTTCTCGGACCTGTGCTGGACCCCCTGGCGGCGCCTCGGGCGCCGGTCCGAGAAATCCTCGCGGACCTCGGAGTTTTTACGCTTACGTCGCTCTCTTAAGGATCTCTCTCTCTCACATATATATATATATGTTTATACATATACATATATATATATATACACATACATACATACACATAATATATATATATATATATATACACATACATCTATATATATATATATATACATATATCCCTCCGCCCCGGCCGGCCCACGGGCGCCCGGGGCGGAGCATCCGCCCTCCCGGGCGCCGCCCGCCCGCCCGCCGCCCGAGGACGGCCTGGCCGAGCTGCCCGCCCCGGCCGTCGCGGTCAACGGCCGCCTGCTGCTCGGCGGGCGGGCCCTCGACCCGGCGCCGCCCCCCGCCCGGCGCGGGGCCCCGCGGGCGCTGCGCAGCCCCAGAGATCCAATCGGGTCGGGCGAAAGGGGGGGATTGGGAAAGGGGGGGTTACGGAATTTGCTGCATGCAGCTGGTTTCGGCCCCACCGAGGGGCCCATTCCTCGATACATGGCCGCCTCCCGGCGCCGGGAGGCGCCGGGAAAATCAGCCACGTGAGCTGATTCTCAAACCCCCCCTTTGCTATCCCCCCCTTTCGCCCGACCCGAGAGATCCAACGCATTGCAACAGTCAGGGCGGAGGTTTTTCCGTCTTTGTCGGCCTCGAGGGGCCCTCGTCGGTCCCCGGGGCCGTCAACAAAAACGAGTCAGGAAGAGGAGCCGGTCCTGGGGAGCGGGTCGACACTTCCAGGGACCCCGTGTTGAGAAGGTCACGACGTCGGATCTCTGGGACCGGGGCGGCGATAGAAGTCGGCGGCGAGCGAGGGGGGGAAGTGCGAGGTTCGGACTTCGAGGCTCGAGGTTCTCGGGCGCTGTCGGGGGTTCTCGGCGGTTTTCCAGCCTCGGGAGGCTTGCCAGCAGCGTCGCCTCGCCGAGGGCGTTCCGGGGGTGCCCGGATCGTCCCGAACGGTGGCCGGAGACCCGAGTTATATTTGACCCCAAAACCAAATTTGGCGGCGCGCGAGGGGGGGAAAAGAGAATGAGAAGGCCTTCTCAGAAGGCGGCGGGACTTCTCAGACGCCTTCGGGCCTTCTGGCAGGTTTTCTGTGTCTTCGGGGCAGGCTTTTAGAACACTTCCCAGAAGGCCCGGGGACTTCCGAGCCCTCTGAAGAGGCCCGCTCCGTCTCACTTCCCTCCCTCGCTCGCCGCCAAATAGGGGGGGGGGGGGGAAGAAAGGTGCACCTTCTGTGCCCGAAAGGGGCCCTACAATGGGCACGAAAGGTTAAAAGGCGGGCGTGTCCCTCTACAAGAGGAGAATTCAAAAACAGTAAAACATATCTTGGGACGATTTGTTGAGTATCTTTACATATTGTTGGAGTATGTTTTGCTTTTTGCGGGTCTGTTTCGTCCAGAATCCGCTTGTAGGGGACAAGCCCGACCTAAACGAAAGGTGCACGTTCCCTGAGACCCTGGCGCGCCACAATGTTTGCTGCACAGCGGGCGTTTTCGCTCCATCTCAAGCCCCAGGAGTCTCGCGGATGGCTCTGGGTCGGAAATATTGCACAGGAAGATCTGGTTAAGGTGGGCACGTCCCTCTACAGGAGGATCAGTCAGGGATAGTGAACAAAATGGTGAGGCGACGATTTTTAATAGAATTTCTTGATATAGCTTGGAGTGTGTTTTTACCACTTTCAGTTTTTCGGCCAAGGTCCGTCCGCCTGTCTGGGGGGCATGCCCGACCTGACGCCGGGGGGGAGGGGCGGCGCCGTGCCAGCGGCCTCGGCGCCTCGCTCTCGCGGGGCTGCAGGGGGCGGCCAGAGCGGCGCGGCCTCCGAGCAGCGGGGGGCGGCGTGTTTGAGTCGGGCGCTGTGCCCCTGTGCAGGAGGAGCGTTTCAAGCAGTGGCGTTAAAGCGTCCTGGTTCGCCTATGGGCCCAATCAAGGAGTGTTCTCAGAACCTCTTGTGGTCTGCACGATGTGTTCTTATATGTAGCATTCCTGGCTGGGGAAGCTGTCTTGCTCTAGCACATCGGGTGTACGTTCTGAGAGCATTGTTGCTGATCTCATAAAACTTCTGGGTTCTAGGAACATGTCGTGGTAGGCCTATGGGAATGCCAGGACGGTCGGTCCCTGCTCAAGTGCTTGAGAGTAGTCAAAGCATGGTCCATGGACGATGTTTCAACCCTTGTTTTGGAATATGTTAAGTATGCTTCGGCTATTTCTTATTTGTTCATCCAAGCTCCGCCTGTAGAAGGACATTCCCGACCTGAGACCAGAGCTGTTCGGCCGCCGAGCAGCGGAGGTACGTGGAGCTGCCAGGCATGGCTTCGCCATCGAGGATCGGGGTCGACGGGGTCGGTATCTCTTCCGCGGCGGAAAGGGCGGCGGAAGGTCGGCGGAAGCAAAGCGAGGCCGCCCTCCCGCCAGCGGAAGCTGGCGGGAGGGCGCCAGAAGGTGGCGGAAGTAAAACATGTGCCTTCAAGAGAGGAACACATTTTTTGGTTCAGGGTTTCAGGAATCGGCCACGTAGAAGGTTCAGACACAGACCGGCTGTCGGACGATTGGCGCTGCCAGCATCTGCAGCCCGAGCCCTGCTTGGCCCACGCGTGCGAGGTTGACGGCTCGCACAAGGAAAGAAGCGGCGGGTCTGTACTTGCAGCTCGCCCCTGCCACCCAGTGGATCACGGCTTTCCTCTCCGGTGGGCCCCCCTTCGGCAGCCCAGTTTGGCCGCACACCCTTCAGTGCGCCAGTTTCTGGTGCCTGAGGTCGCCTGTGCAGTTCTTGTGGCGAAGATTCTCTACGCCTGAGGCTTCCTCCCGCGTTCCTCGCCCGCGGCCGCCCTCCTCTTTTCCCAATAGCGTAATGTGCCCCAGTTCTGGCGCGGTCCGCTGGCTTTCCGAGCGCGTTGTCGTTCGCCGTCGCTGCTAACCAAAATTATCCCGGCAAAGGAGACTAACATCTATGTGTAGGAGCATATCTGGAAGCATTCCCCTTAAGATTCAGATGATAATCCTGTTGTAGAATTCTGCTGTTCTCGCAGTCGTAGTCGCATTCGCGATGGCAGTCGCAGTGGCAACGGCAGTCGCAGTCACAGCCTCAGCCTCAGCCTGCCTCAGCCTCAGCCTCAGCCTACCTCAGCCTCAGCCTGCCTCAGCCTCAGCCTCAGCCTGCTTCAGCCTCAGCCTCAGTCTGCCTTCAGCCTCGGCCTCAGCCTCAGCCTGCCTCAGCCTCAGCCTGCATCAGCCTCAGCCTCAGCCTCAGCCTGCCTCAGCATCAGCCTGCCTCAGCCTCAGCCTCAGCCTGCCTCTGCCTCAGCCTCAGCCTGCTTCAGCCTCAGCCTCAGTCTGCCTTCAGCCTCGGCCTCAGCCTCAGCCTGCCTCAGCCTCAGCCTGCATCAGCCTCAGCCTCAGCCTCAGCCTGCCTCAGCATCAGCCTGCCTCAGCCTCAGCCTCAGCCTGCCTCAGCCTCAGCCTCAGCCTGCTTCAGCCTCAGCCTCAGTCTGCCTTCAGCCTCGGCCTCAGCCTCAGCCTGCCTCAGCCTCAGCCTGCTCAGCCTCAGCCTCAGCCTCAGCCTGCCTCCATCAGCCTGCCTCAGCCTCAGCCTCAGCCTGCCTCAGCCTCAGCCTCAGCTGCTTCAGCCTCAGCCTCAGTCTGCCTTCAGCCTCGGCCTCAGCCTCAGCCTGCCTCAGCCTCAGCATTCAAAAATGGCCCGGGAATGCAGTTCTGGGAACTCGAAGAACACGAAGTGGCCTACAGTTGGCTCCGGGCATTCAAAATCATGCCCAGGAATGGAGTTCTGGGAACTCGAAGACCACGAAGTGGCCTACAGTTGGCTCCGGGCATTCAAAATGTGGCCCGAGAATGGAGTTCTGGGAACTCGAAGACCACGATGTGGCCTACAGTTGGTTCCGGGCATTCAAAATGTGGCCCGGGAATGGAGTTCTGGGAACTCGAAGACCACGAAGTGGCCCACAGTTGGCTCCGGGCATTCAGAATGTGGCCCGGGAATGGAGTTCTGGGACCTCGAAGACCACGACAAGTGTAACTGCTGGCTCAAAAAAAGTCCCCGGCACCCTCCCCCGGATCGCGCCCAGACCCCCCTGGGGCGTCATGATGCTCTCTGTTGACCCTACTAGAAACCTATCAGTCTTCGCTGTCAGGTAAAAATACGTGCAACATGCCTGCAGCGGCGGTCACGTGACCCGCTCTGCGGCGCGCGAGTGATCGCCCCGTGCCGCCAGGGTCGCCACTGCTGGCCGCCATGGCAGCTGCTCTGTGTTCGAGCTGGATCTATGCGCGCCGCTTCCCTCGGAACACAACATGCAATGCAACATTCCTCCTCGTCCCTGCCCTCCTCTTCCCCGTCCTTCCAAGCCGCTCATCCTTGCCCACCGTCCTCTTCTGCCATTTTTCCCCTCCTCCTTCCCTTCTCTTTGCCCCCCGCTCCTCATGGTCCTTCCTCCTCCTCCTCCTCCTCCTCCTCCTCCCTCCTCCCCCCATCCTTCTCCCCCCCTGCTCCCTCCTCCTCGCCATACATTTCCTTTGATTTATGCATATGTTTTTCTTGTCGCACCCCGAGGCGTGTCGGTAGGGCGGGCCGGGCGTTTCGCCTGCGACTTCCACGCGGTTCATGATCCTTGCGCTGAGGACTTGCGAGGGCTTCACGGATGGAGGTAGGGCATGTTCAAAGTGTGGTTCTCGCCCTAGCGCCGCGCTGATTCGTTTTCCAAAATGTGCAGACGTTGCACTGATGGAGGACGGGCCGTACTCAACGCTTGAATCTCGCTTCAGCGCCGCGCGCGTTTGTTTTAAACATCTGCCAGAGTATAACGGACGGGGGACTGGCTGTTTTTGAAATGTTGTGCTCGCTTTAGCGCCGCGCACACTTGTGTTAAATATTTGCAAGAACTTCATTGTTTTGTTTTCAAAATGAGGTTATCGCGCAAGCGCCGTGCACATTTTTCCAAAACTTACAAAAGTTCCGCGGGTGGAGGGATGTTCCTGTTCCACGTGCTGTGCTCGCTTCTGCGCCGCCCGCATTCGTTTTTTCAACCAATGCAAGAGCTCCGTGGATGGATGGCGGTTCTTTTTCAAGATGTGCCTGTCGCGCCAGCACCGTGCCAATTTGTTTGAAGGTTTACAACGGCTTCAAACATTGTCAGGGTAAACGTCCCAGGAATGTTTTTTTCAGCACCGTGTCGGACTGTCATGGCGCACCAATTATGTTGATTCGCGGTCTTGACGTCCTAGAAAGGGCTTTCTGGTATTATTCGCAATCGCCAAAGCGCAACAGTAACGGTGATTCGCGGCGTTGAAGTCCCAGGAGTGGTGTTCTGGCACAGTTCAGGATTTTCAAACGGCTGTCTTCCTACAGCGGGGCACTTCCCTGAGTGAAAATGAAGCCTTGTAGGGGCCTGTGAAGAAGGAACCTGGAGGGATTTTTATTGCAGTAGCGTTGATGAGTCTTTCCCCTCAGACCTACAAGCGCTGGTCGTTGAAAGTATGTATTCATTGGTTCCCAGATCCCAATCTACTTCTAGCGCCTCTCGACTTCGAGAGGCGATCTACTGTGGCTGTGTTTTGTCATTCTCTGGGAAGGCCTGAGCCCAATCTACTTTCTCCGCCTTCCTACTTCATGTGTCCTACTTCTTTCGATCGACGTGTATTGCAATAGCGTTGGCGAGTCTTTCCCCTCGGCCCTATAGCTCGGGCGGCGGGGCCGGTGCAGTGCGCAGTGCGGAGCGGCCGCGGCCCTCCCCCTACACCCCCCGCGACCGGGGCCGCGCCGGCGGCAGCGGCCCTGACGCCCAGGGCTCCGTGGATTCGCTCTGCAAGGACGAGTTCGACATGGTGGTCCAGGCTGCTGTCGCCATCCAAGAGGGGGTGAACAGGGGATGGTGGGGTGGCGAGAAGGATAGGAGGAGGAGGAGGAGGAGGAGGAGGAGGAGGAGGAGGAGGAGGAGGAGGATGGGGAGGAGGAGGAGGAGAAAGATCGGAGGAGGAGGAGGAGGAGGAGGGGGAGGAGGAGGAGGAGGAGGAGGACGAGGAGGAGGAGAGGGCGGATGAAACGGGGATGATGATGCTGATGATGATGATGATGCTGCTGTTGCTGATGGTGCAAATGATGATACTATCGATGATGATGATGATGATGATGATGATGATGATGATGATGATGATGATGATGATGCGGAGGAGGAGGAGGAGGAGGAGCAGGAGGATTATGATGATGCTGACTATGATGATGATGATGATGATGATGATGATGATGATGATGATGATGATGATGATGATGATGATGATGATGATGCTGGTGATGATGCTGATGCTGGTGATGATGCTGGCGATGATGCTGATAATGATCATGCTAGTGCTAATGATGCCGAGGATGATGATGATGATAATGGATAAGAAGATGATTATGATGACTGTAATGATGATGCTGATGCTGATGCTGATGCTGCTGCTGCTGCTGCTGATGATGATGATGATGATGATGATGATGACGATAATGAGGAGGAGGAGGAGTTTGAGGAACTGGAGGATGGGGATGTGCGCCCATCGATCACGTGGCCCGCTGGCATGGCCCCAGCTTGCTCCGACAGATCTGCCAGGTGGTCTATACGCGGAAGGCGGGGCGAGAGCTCCCGCCATCATCATCTGCGTTATTTGTCGTAGGCCATGCTTATTTGGACGCGTGCCCTGCAGACGTACCGTGGGCACATTCACTGTCTGCAGGTGCCCCACCGAAACCTCTCATCCCCCGATGGGCCTGCGGCCCACAGAAACCCTTGAGCAGTTTCGAAGTGTCTAAAACCGACCTCGCGCCCCTAGGCTTCAAGCGGCAAGATTTCTTGTCGTATGTGCCAACCTTATAGCCCCGTGGCACGACATTGGCACCTGGGAGTGCCGGGAGAGCCCGCAGGCCGTGCTCAGCGTTCTAGGCGGCACCCCGTGGCGCCGGCACGAACCTCAGGCGCTGTCTCTGGGTCGGACCAAACCACGCCGCGGTGGACCGGAGCCGCGCACTTCGCTGCGGATTTCGTGAGCGTCATCAGGGTGAGGGGCTGCGGCATCAGCGCAACGCCCTGATGTGCCAGACCTCTGGGGCCGTCGGCTGCACGTCCAGCCATCGAGCGTTCTGATGATGCGAGCTGCTGGGCGCAAAGGCTTGGGCACCACAGTCGACTCGGCGATCTGGTTGCGAGTCCAGAGGTGCCTTTGAATGCTGCTCGAGGGGACGGCCTGATAGTCTCTGTCCACATGCGCACTGGAGCGTACCGGCGGCTCTGCAGATTTCTTGGTTGGGGGGGCGCTGAACAATTCTCGCTCTGACCAGTGTACAGCAGTGACTTGACGGACCCATACAGACAACCCGCATAGTAAGGATGGGCAACCTTCCCAAGGGTACCCTTGCATCCTTGCCCATTCGGCCAATCCGTGGCCACTTTCGATGGCGAGCCCCGCTCCAAGGCCCTTGCATCCTTATCGTGCATCCTAATCGTGCGTCCTTATGATACGGGTTGACTGTAGAGCAGTGGCTTGACGGGCCCATGTATTGCCCATGTCTTCTTTTCCGTAACCTTCTGAGCGCACACACACACACACTTTGTTACGATCATTTCGCCAGCGCGCGACGGAGCCGTGGCAGCAGAGGTCCGGGTCGGATGGATTCAAGCTCCGACGGATGTGATCTGGTAGCATGTTTCTTCACTCTGGCATGAAGTCGGGCATGTCCCTCTACAGGAGGAATATTCAAACATGTTCAAAAATTAGTCAGGGGACGATTGTTCGAGTATTTTTGATTAGATTCGAGCATTGTTTGATTACTTTTCATTTTTCCCCCAAGATCCGCCTGTAGGAGGACATGCCCGACCTAACTCTGGCAGTCAGCAGCGCGCGGCAATTTGGCTAATTAAGCACATCCCACTTGCTGGCAGGAGGGGAAGCCAGGGGCCCAAACCGAGTGTGCCGATGGTCTGATCCCTGCACCTTCTGTTCGGGAGGATGCCTTGGAGGAAGAGCAGCAGGAGGAGGAGGAGGAGGAGGAGGAGGAGGAGGAGGAGGAGGAGGGAGGAGGAGGGAGGAGGGGACATCTCGGGCGGCAAAGCCCCGAGGCGCTTCCCGGCGGCCATCCGGCCAGTTTGGCTGGGGACCGCCGGTGTGGGCGCTGGACGCTTCGGCTCCCCTGAGCCCTGGGCGCCTGGCCTGCTGGACTCGCGGTCGCAGCCACCAGAAGGAGGGAGGATGATTAGATTAGACAGCGCCTTGGGAAAGGTCGGAAGGTGAACGCACCAGGGACTGGCAATGTTACAAAAAATTATGCCATCGATTGAGAACTGGCTTCTTTGGCCTTGACTCGCGCAAGTAAGGCGGCCATTCTTTGCTCATACTGTGGGGCCTCTTCACTGGAGGAAAACCCTCTAGGGACGGACGACACAGACTGCACCTCTTTCGGGCTAGCGAGAGTCGCATCAAGTCGGGAAACAGGGATGGCCTTGTCCAAACGTTCCCTCAACCTAGGGTTAGGCCCAAGCCCCCGACGAAACGCGCTCAAAACCTCGAGGCCCTTAAACGTGGGTGCAGTACAATTCTTAGCAAGTTTGATCATCCTTCCCTGAGTCCAGCCACCACAGTTGAGACACAGGAATTGTTGCTCCTTGGTTTCGGTGCGTCCAGAACCCGAGACAGGACCCGAGGAAGCACCAGACGCAGTTTGAAGAGCCGTTCCCGACACAGCAACGAGAGAGTGGCCCATGGGATTCGCGAGCAACTTAGCAATAGCCGTAGGTGTGCCCTGACATCCATCAGCTGGGCGATCACCAGACGAGCTTACTATTAAGCAATGAGCACACTGAATTCCGAGCTCTGTCCGACGCCATTCATGCCAACTACGCTTGGCTCGTGACCTCTGCTGATTCTGCTGGGCACGTCTCCATCTAAACTCATTCCGAAAGAGTGGGAGACATGCACTGGCAAGCTTCACAAAAATCCCCACTCTCCTCTCAGCCTCCTCAACAGAGTGCAAGAAAGCAGGGGTGGGGGTGGGATGGGAAGCCAGGGCCAACTTCGCATGGTTGTCAACGATCTTATTGGCCTGGCCGAAACGAAAATCATCACCAGCAAGCTGGTTCAACTCTTCATCGGAAAGATGGGCCTTTACATGAAAGGCCTCTAAAAACTTGGAACCGTCAAGCTCAAAAGCGAATTTTCGAATGCCAGAAAACTTGTTCTGAGCCTCTAACTGTTTGGCCACAGGTCTCTGAATGTGCTGGATCACCCCAAGACAATCGAGACCGAGCCGAGTTGGACGGTCAGCAACCTGACCACATAACGCAGCAGCGACATGCTCCGCCACAGCGGGGCTCTGGGGGAGGGTGCCTGGAACAACGCCTCGAAGCACAGCCTCCATGTCTGTCGTATTCGGGGAGAGCAAAGCAATCGACCATGCCGCGCGTCGGAGCGGCCTAAGCATCTGCTTGGTGGCCGAGCCGTCGGCCGCGAGTTCGAGCGGCTGTCCTGGCGGGACTAGGCCAGCAAGTTCCTCGGGCTGACGGTCTAGCTCATTACCCTGGCCGTCGAAAATCTCACAGGCCGAGCTGAGGGAGGGAGGGACAAGAAGGGAGTCATCATAGACAAAAATGCCTCGTGTATGTATACAATCATCAGACTGAACGGCAACCTGCAACGAATCATTGGGGATATCTTCGCATGCATTCTCACGGGCAGCTAGCACAACTGGTCTGGTGCATGTGTAGATGCGATGATGCAGGGTATCAACTTGTCCGCACTCACAACGACCACAACTAAGATACCCCGCATCTTTGGCCCTCTTCTCGGTCCAAATGGCATCACACGCAGCGCACTTTAACAAAAACTGCTGCTGTCGAGTAAAACTTTTCACACGAGGAACCATCTTGTCCCTGACCAGGTCCAGAGTGGCCCTAAATCCAGGAGGAAAACCCAGCTTTCGGCCCCAGGCCAACTCAGCCTGCCTCTGGAGGCCTGCTTCCAGCAGCTCCTGCAGCATTCGAGGTGACACTAAACTTATATCGATGGGATTCTGATAATGATCAATCCAAGCACACGCCTCAGGAGCCGACCAACCTGCCCTCTTGAGACACAAGACAACTCTGCTGAGCGGGCCTCGACTATTCTTCCAGTCATCGACGCTGCTCGCATTAGCCTGTTGCCACAACGACACGAGGGCAGGGAAACTTAAAAGGGCTCTCTCGGGCGCTACCTTGGAGATCCAGACCATCCTACTCCATTGCAAGACAGGGCCCAAAGTAGCACGGACGTCCCATTCTCCGAAGAGGACCAATTTAGCACTAGCTGAGGTGCCACCGTGCATGGGCGCCTGTCGCCTCGCCTGAGTTCTGCGTATTGACGCCAATTCAGCATCCGAAAAGCCCAGGACCTCGGAACCGTACGAAGACGCAGGAGCCAGGCCAGTACGCAGAACCCCCTGGAGGACTTTCTTGGGCTTGCGTTTGATAAACTTGCTAAACTTCCTAATCTTTTTGGCACGCTGATTCATAGCCTTCAACCTACTTCTAAGTTTGGGTCTCATGCCTTGCGCAGCTCGTCGCAAACCAGCGGCCGAATCGATTCCGAGATAAGTGACTGCCTTTCTAACAACTTTGCATTGCATCTGGAGACTTGCTGCTACATCTTTAGCCAAGTCCTCCGATGACGCAACTACTGCAATCTTATCATTCAATGTTGCACCTATTTTACGACTGGCAATCTGGAAATCTTTTCCCGCCGCCACCGCTAGATCGAGAGCTCGCTGCCTGTTAGCAGCAGAGATCTGAATGGCTGAGTCATCGATGTACGACATGAAACTTACAAGCGATGGCTGACGAGAAACAAACCAATCGAATTCACGTACTGCATGTATTTTTATGCACAAGTCATTGAAGCAATCACCTGCTGGTAGACCTAACTGTGCGTGCATGCAATCAAGAGAGTGATGCTGACGAAGCCTCAATATGCGTGGGGCTTGCCAAACATTAAACACTAACTTTAGCACAGGAGAAGGAACACGAAACGCTATGCATTTCTCACGCAACTGTACGAGATCGATCGTCTCATAATATTTGCTGTAATCAGCAACAATCAAAACCGAAAAACGATGACCGACCGCATCGGCTTCGCTCCTGGCCGCTAACACCCACGCACAATCGACAGCACTCCTCCCCCGAGTAGCCCCCCAGTGCCCACGGTCCAAGGAACCCAACGCATCTTTGAGCATGGGGCGGCGGAGCCTTTGCCATATACGATACATGCCAGAGTACAGTACGATGAGCCTATAACCACTGGTCGGTTTAGGCAGCATTGGCATTAAAACCCAGAGCAATTGTCGGGGCAAGAGACCAATCGCTTCGCAGCACTGCCACAGTTTTGACAGCACCATGATGCCTCGGTCATCTAACAGCTGAAAGTGCCGAGGGTGCAGTTGATCGAGAGCTCTTGCTGTACTCTCGGGAAAAGACCGAATCACTTTGCGTATGTCCTCAACGCTCGCAACAGGAAAAGACTCTCTATCAGGAATCCATGCCTGAGGGGGGATCGCTCCAGCTTTCCAGAGCGCCTTGTACATTCGAGCTTCATGCTGCACAACACTATGGGGATCAGCCGTGGGGCCTAGAGGATCATGGACGACGGTGGGGGGGCACACACTACGAACCTTGGTGATCCTATGTAGGCCCCTGGCTCCCCCTAAAGACGCAGTCTCGCACCAATCATTCCAATCTGCATCGGCTTCACGGTTAGCCGTTCTCTGGGCAGCTTCAACATCTTCAGAAATCTGCTCCAGAAACTCAAGCACAGCATCCTTGTCTGGTTGCCCATCATTGAACAGATTACGCGCATGCTTGCAAGAGTTGTCAAGCCTAGCGCTGAGACCAAAACCTGGATAGTCATCAGCAGCAAAAGTGGCAACCTCATTAGCATAAAGGACCTGCTGTTCGACATCCTCGTCTTGAGGCGACATCTGGAGAAGGGTCTGCACAGCATTACGCAACCAAGACCAACCTTCAGCGAGCAGAACCTTCTCCGAGATGTTGGGGACTGGGTAGTCAACGCTAACCCACCTTGGTGCAATGTCTCTACCGAATCCTGCAAAGTTTATAGCATCTGCGCCCGTGCACTCAGCTACATACCTGGCAGTTCTTTTGGCGAAATGGCCCCAGGCAGCACTTAAAACTCCAAAAACCACCCCAGGATCAGCCTGCTCGTCATGAGCCAACTCCGAACAGTGATCGACGAGACCCTCGACGAACGACCAACTAGGGGGAGCAGGCTGAGGTCCTATGGGGGCTGTGACAGGAAGCTTGGGTGCGGCGGTGTATACCAGGTGCTGGATACCGTGCCCATCACTCGCAAGCTCCAAAATCACTGGGCGATGCGGACGCACTGTCCACTTCTTGTCAACGCTTACTGCTTTAAAGGCACGCATGCACGGATCATTGAGGCCGAAAAAATCGATGACAGAAGAACCCGTCCCACCTCTACACGTGTAGTTAGATGGGGAGACAAGGGTGGCACTTGCAAGAGCGCTGAAGCCGCACGCTTCCACAGCACTAGGTGTCATGTTCCAATCCCCCCCGACTAAACAAGGTCCCTCCACCCCGCTGAAACGCTTGCCAACTGCAGCCAAACACTTGGCATTCAGTGTGGTCGCGCCGATGCTCGGCACTAGGTAGAGGTTGATGGCATGCAACGGCGGCCATCCTGGCAAGCCAAGTACCACATGAAGCACACGATGCTGAACGACCTGCTCTTGGTGTCCAGTGGGAACTCGAACTCCACATTGACTTCGAACGAATACGGCAACTCCAGCTGTCGGTAATACACCTGCAGAGGGAAGAGCAGGCAGTGCCATCATCTGCCATCCTCGGCCGCTGATCCACGTCTGCAGCGACTCCAGCTCACTCTCCAGGTAGCCCGTTTCCTGCACCATGACAACCATAGCACGGGAGCGCTGAAGTCGCTTTTTCAGCGTCCGTTTGCCACCATTGGCATTGAAGGACTCCACCGTGTGAGACGGCGCCATCAGCATGGCTGGGGCTGCAGGCACCACACTCCTCGGTCGCAAACCCGTCACACGTGGTATCATCCTGCCCAGCTCCTTGTGACGGTCCACGCCAGGGTCGGCATGGTGCGAATCTGCCGAGGCTACATTGAGGCTAGGAGCTGCACTTTTGCCTCTTGACCTGCAACTCAGTGATCTTCGCCTGGAAATCTTCGAAGGTGTCTGCGCCCCAGAGCTCCTGCAAACTGTTGTCATCAAGCTCGGAGTAAGTGCGCTTGTCAGCGGCACTGTCGCCTGTTGGAGCTGCAGGCATCTCTGAATCAGGGGGGCTCGCATCCACAGCGCCTCCAGACTCACCTGCAGCTGCAGCCCCACCAGTACCATCAGCATGGCCAACCACACGAATATTCTTCTGAATCTCTGCCCACGCTGCACTCTTGAGAAAGGCCTCGACACCCTCGTACTTGGAGAACATCTGATCAAGGTTATCGATCTCAATCTTGATTCCTGCTGAGGGTGCCTTCGCCTCACCGGACTCGGCAGCCAGTAAAGCAGAGGTACGAGCAACTTCATTAACCAACTCTGCCACTTCAACACGCTTTGCCTCGAGCTTCGTCTTACGCTCCTCGATGGAAAGACGCAACTCCTCGAACTGCTTTTCTTTTTCTTCCAACTCTTTCGCTTGTCTGGCCACCGCTTGACGTGCACGCTGCAGCTCATTGGTGGCCCTCCGATGCGCCGTGGTAGGGTTACGCAGCTCTTTGATACTGCCACGAAGAACATCCAACTTAGACTTGATGTTTGACCGCAACTCATCAAAATCTTCTCCTGCAGGGACCTTCTTGAGCGATTCCTCCAAATCATTAGCCTGCACAACCAATCGACCTCTTTTCGCATCATCAGACCCAGGGTCGGCCTGTTGTGCAGCTTCAGCGGCTTCTCGGTCACGAGACACTTGATCCTTATACCACGGTGCTCTCTTAGCTTTTCCCTCAGGCTTGTCAGACTTGTCAGGCAATTCTCCACGTCCAAGCGCTTTGACCAGTTCATCCAGTTGCGCCCGTACACGTGAGAGCTCATTCGATGCATCTTTGCCTTGACTTCTTCCCTTGACACGCCCACCTGCATTTCCCAACTCGGGCTTGGAGGCGAGCTGCTTCTGGTGCGCCTCCTGGGCGCGACTGCGAATGTGGGCTGGCGCCATGTTGCCGCACCTGCAACGAATGCGGCTGGCCCAGTTGTGAGCAGCTCCGCACCGCCCACAAGCCCACTCAGGACGACGAGGACCCAGAAGGACGTCGTCATCACTGGCCATGGAGCGCTCCCGCGGGAGCAGAAAGGGGCTGCCAGCAGCTGCTGCGCTGGCGGGGCCTCCCGCGGGAGCTGAAGCCAGCAGCAGCGGGTGTCTGCTGGCAAGACTCGAACAACAAGGCCCGCGAACGCGGTGCCGCGCTGAGTTCTCGCGTTCGCAACCCCCTGAATCGCTCGAGGGGGCAGCACGGCTAAGGAGGGAGGATGAGGATGAGGAGGAGGAGGAGGAGGAGGAGGAGGTGGAGGAGGAGGAGGAGGAAGGAGGAGGAGGAGGAGGAGGAGGAGGAATAGGACCAATGTAAACCCAAGAGTCATCAACAATGTTGGAATTAACTCTCCTTCAAGATCCCTCTTCATAGGCCCCTACAACAGTTTATTTACATTGAGGGAATTGCCTCGTTGGAAGACAATCGTTTGAATGCCTTGAAGCATGCCAGAACATTGTTCTCGGGATTTCCACGCCACGGATCAACCTGATTGCTTCGTCCAGACGATCTGGAATCGCGCCAGAACGCCATTTTTGGGACGTCAACACCGCGAACCAACACAACTGTTGCACCCGCAGAAGCCTGACCTCTTTCCAAAACACCATGTCTGGTACGCTGATCATGAGAAGCCGTTACATGCTTGCAATGTTTTAGAACGACTGTGTGCGGCTCTAAGGCGAGAACCACATTTTGACAATGAACCGCCCTGAATCCGTGAAGCTCTTGCAAATTTTTAAAACGAATGTGCGCGGTGCTAAGGTGAGAGCCACATGTTGAAAACCACCGGCCCTTAGCCAGTGAAGTTCTCTTACATGTTTGGAACGAATGTGCGCGGCGCTAAGGCGAGAACCACAGTTTGAAAACCATCCGCCCGGAGGACGAGGAGGAGGAGGAGGAGGAGGAGGAGGAGGAGGAGGACAGGAACAGGAGCAGGATGAGAAGGAGGAGAAGGACGAGGAGGAACGGGGGCCGCCGCCGCCGCCGTCGAGGTCGCCGTCGCCGCCGCCGTCGTCGCCGTCGTCGTCGTCCTCCTCCTCGACCTCCTCCTCCTCCTACTCCTCCTTGTTTGGTTGGAGGGGCGAGCTGGCTGGGGGAGGGAGCTCGTTGGCGGGCAGCGCGGGGCCGCCCCTCTGAGGCTATCCGCCACGGCGCGCTCCGCATCGAGGCCACCGACCAGGAGCCGCCGCCGCACGGCGACGCCGACGCCGACGCCGACGCCGACGCCGACGCCGACGCCGACGCCGACGCCGCCGACGGCGGCGACGACGACGACGACGGCGGCGACGACGACGACGACAGCGGCGGCGACGACGACGACGATGACGCCCTGCCCCTTCTACTTCCCTCCCCGCTCCCCGCCGCTCCCGCTCGCTCCTCGCCGTTCCTCCTCGCTCCTCGCTGCTCCTCATCGCTCCCCAGCCTCCTCGCTCGCTCCTCGCCGCTCTTCCTCCTCCTCCTCCTCCTCCTCCTCCTCCTCCCTCCTCCTCCTTCTCCTTCTCCTCTCCTCCTCCTCCTCCTCCTCTTTCTCCTCCTCTTTCTCCTCCTCGCTCCTCCTCCCCCTCCTCCTCCTTCTCCTCCTCGCTCCTCCTCCTCCTCCCCCTCCTCGCTCCTCCGCCGCGCTCCTCGTCCTCGTCCTTTCTCGGTTTCGCCTTCTCCAGCCCTCGTCGTTCCTCTTCCTGTCTCCTTCTCCTCCTCGTTTCTCCTATTCTTCCTCCTCCTCCTCCTCCTCCGCCTCCTCCTGCCGCCTCGTCCTTCTTCTCCCCCTTTTCCTCGCTCATCCTTCTCGTCGTCCACATGGCTGTGCGGCGAGGGCACCTCCCCTCTCTGTGCCTTATTTTGGCTCCAGCCCGCGCCCCCGTCGGGGCGGGGGCCCTCCTTGCTCGGGGGGGCCGCTGGGTGGTGCGCACTGCATGCGCCCGGGAGGAGCCGGGCTGATCGTGCCCGGGCCTGGTCGACGTCGCTCGCGGGCGCGACCGAGGGCGTGCGGGTGCTCCTGGCGCGCGAGGGGCTCGACGTGCCCGGGCGTTCCGCCGCCCTGAGCGACCTGGCGCCTGACGGCCCGGCGAGGGCGCTCGGCGTCAAGGCTTGTCGTGAGTGGCGCCAGCCTCCCGGGGAGCGCCGGCGAGAAGCCCCAAGAGGGGGGGGGGCTTCGCCCCGTCGGCGTTGGGGGCCGCGGTTCGACCCCCGTCGGGTGCGGAGACAGGCGATGGGTCGGGTGCTCCGCCTGGAAGAAATGGTGCATGTAGGGTCGGTGGGGGCGGGGACCAAAACGGGGAGGAGGAGGAGGAGGAGGAGGAGGAGGAGGAGGAAGAGGAGGAGGAGGAGGAGGAGGAGGAGGAGAAGGAGGAGGAGGAGGAGGCGGAGGAGGCGGAGGAGGAGGATAAAAATAATAAACGTAAAAATAATAAGACGAATACTAACAATAATATCAGCAATAGTACAAATAAGGAAGTAATACGAATAACAATAATAATACTACGAATTATAAGGAGCATCGAAAGCGCCACGCCGAGCGGGATCATGGTGAGCAGCTGCACGACTCCGACACGAACCTTTGTGGCGAGTCGGATGTCAAGAGAGCTCTTGCTCTTCGAGGCGCGCGGGGACATTGCCAGCACCACGCCGAGCGGCATCATGTGCAGCAGCATGGATCTGGCGTCCGTACATCGAAGTAGCACGTCGTGCGCCGGCAGCACGAAGTGCAGCAACGGCATGATGGTGGGCAGCAGCACGAGGCGTACGTCCACCATCCGGACGAGATGTAGCTCGTGCAGTCACGCTCTGAGCATCGCGTCTAGTACTGGCAGCTCGATTCTGAGCGACACGCGGATGGCCAGCACTGGGAATTTGACCTCCCTCTGAGGGCGAGGCGCTACTGCGCGTGCCCGGATATAGGGCATGCGAGCCGTGAGCGGGCTTTCCTCTTTCTCCTGCCTCCTGCTCCTTCGGCACCAGCGGCTTTTCCAGATGGTGGCTTGTCGCGTGAGTCCGCGCACATGCCATATTTTGAGACCACGGCCGTCACGACGTGTGATGATGGGTACGGGCGGACTCCCCAGCGGAGCGCGCAAGACTCCTGCGCGCGTTCGTCCGCTCGTTCCCACCGCCCCCTCGGGGACTCTGGCTTCGAATGCAACTCCTGGGAGGTCAAATTCTGGCCTTGCCCCTGGTCCGAGATCCGGCCTGATCCGGCTCATTCCCGCCGAATCCCGCTTCATCTCGTTCGTTCTTGCGCAATCCCGCTCAATCCACGGCCTAATCCGGCGTAGCAGCCCCCCAAAGGGGCTTGATTATTCTTATAATCATTCCGACAAGAACCTCTCGGTAGTTGCCTCCTGACCTGGGCTCGGGGGGGCCGGTCTGGTCGGCTCCTGCAGGCGCGGCCAGGGCAGTGGGGGCCAGTTGGCCCCTTCGTGTGGCGGGGGAGCGGCGCGCGCAGCCACTCGCGTCTGCTTGCCCAGAGGGCCGAACGGCCAGCAAAAGCGCTTCAGCGTTCACGCCTGGTCCGATGCTGCAGGGAAGCTGGAGCAGGGTGCCCGGGCCAGCCCTTTCGCTCTCTCCGGCCCTGGTCGGTATTTCCCTTTCGTGTTTTTTTTCAGCCCTGGCGACCCAGTCCCAGCTGTTTTGGGCCTGCTGCAGCCCCTACCAGATTTTCCAGCCCTGGCCCCTTCCACTTCCATGGAATTTCCAACATCCACTGCGGTGGAGGCGTTGGTTAAGGAATGTGCCCAGAGGGCTGCAGACCCTGGAGGATTCCTTGTCTGATTAGGGCGGCTGTGATATCGCTGGCCAATGCACGATTGGAGTTCCACCAGCCTCCAGACCCTGGATTCCTTATCCAATGGTTCCTTATCCCATGCCCTCACCGTGTTTCAGGCTTCTCTGTGCAGGCGGCGCACGCAGCTTCTGTTCCAAATCTGCTGCGCCTGCGCGCCCGTGCGCGTCGAGGGGTGTTCTGGCGCCTGCTTGGCGGGATGCTGCCGTCGGCAGGGCTTGGCCTGCCCTCTGATGGCAGTTTTTCTATATTTTTGTTGTTCTCTTTGTTTTCTCGTTTCTTTTAACCCAATCAGAGCTTGTCTCTGTAGGTGTCCCAGCGGATTCATATGGTTAGGTGAGGTTTGGCGCCGATTTCGGCGGCACGCCCGGGTGCCCGGATGCCCCGGTGCCCAGGTGCCCAGGTGCCTGGGTGCCCCGTTGCCCGGGTGCCCGGGTGCCCGGGTGCCCGGATGCCTGGGTGCCCAGGTGCCCCACTGGCCCGGTGCCCAGTAGCCCTATAGCCCCATAGCCCTATAGCCTTATAGCCCTACAGCCCTATAGCCCAATAGCCCTATTACCCTATAGCCCTGGTAGCCCTATAGCCCTGTAGCCCTAATAGCCCAATAGCCCTATAGCCCTATAGCCCTATATCCCTATAGACTTATAGCCCTCTAGCCCTATCGCCCCATATCCCTACAACCCTACAGCCCTATAGCCCTATGGCCCTATAGCCCTATGTCCCTTAGCCCTATGGCACGATAGCCAAATAGCCCGATAGCCCTATATCCCTATATCCTTATAGCCGAATTGCCCTACAACCCAACAGCCCAATAGCCCTATACCCAATAGCTCTATAGCCCTATGGCCCTATAGCCCTATAGCCCCATAGCCCTCTAACCTTATAGCCCTATAGCCCCATCGCCCTATAGCCTTACAGCCCTGCAGCCCTATAGCCCCTAGCCGAGGGCGGCACGATATTTGCAGGGATTTCGCGGGCGGGTCACGTGCTCGATTTCTTTTTGGGGAGTGCTTCTGTGGTGGGCAAGAAATTTGGTCCTGCCAGAGGGGTCGCACCTAGTCCCCGAGTGCGGGGTTAGGCCTGGGCATACAGGGAGACTCTCGAATTCCACGGCGCGTGTTTCGTGCAGACTCTTACCAGTCCCACCTACAATTTCGCAGATGCCAGCGGATGCGAGGGCAGAAGTGATGCTCAACGTTATGGTGGCTTGGGCCTGGTTCAGTTTCGCACCTTGGACAGCAGGATGCGCATAGACATCGGAGTGTCTCTTTTTGGGTTGATATCAGCCATGCCTGGATAGGCTTATTTGCATCAGCTCGCATTCGTGAGGACTACCTGCGTTGTTGCGGGTAGCGCTGCAGTGTGGGCAGGCTGTACCACGGGCGGACCCATAGCCCTTTGCAGCGAGAACGCATGAGCTGAATTTCGCGAGCATGGGGACGCAATGTCGTGCTCGATCCTTGCACACGCACACGCACGCACGCACGCACGCACGCACGCACGCACGCACGCACGCACGCACGCACGCACGCACGCACGCACGCACACACGCACACGCACACGCACACGCACACGCACACACACACACACACCACACACACACACCACACACACACACACACACACACACACACACACACACACACACACACACACACACACACCACACACACACACACACACACACACACACACACACACACACACACACACACACACACACACACACACACACCACACACACCACACACACACACACACACACACACACACACACACACACACACACACACACACACACACACACACACACACACACACACACACACACACACACACACACACACACACACACACACACACACACACACACAACACACACACACACACACACACCACACACACCACCACACACACACACACACACCACACACACACACACACACACACCACACACACACAACACACACACACACACACACACACACACACACACACACACACACACACACACACACACACACACACACACACACACACACACACACACACACACACACACACACACACACACACACACACACACACACACACACACACACACACACACACACACACACACACACACACACACACACACACACACACACACACACACACACACACACACACACACACACACACACACACACACACACACACACACACACACACACACACACACACACACACACACACACACACACACACACACACACACACACACACACACACACACACACACACACACACACACACACACACACACACACACACACACACACACGCACACACACACACACACCCGTAGCCATTTTGGCTCAAGCCTGCCTTGAGCAGGAGGTGCGCGGCGTGGTCTCTCCCTGTAGAGTCCCGTCGCCTCGGCGGGCACAGAGAGCGGCTCTGTCCCTTTCCCCTCCTTGTCGCGGCCCCTGCGATGGCGGCGGTGCCCGACGACGGCAAGGCAATGGATCTACGGTCCAACAGCGGCGCGGAGCTGGTCTTGGCGATGGCCGTCCAAGGTGCTGCTCAGGGAGCTGCGGCGGGCGGCGCCTCGCGGCAGGCGATAGCCGCCGCGGTCGCTGCCGCGCTCCGCACGACATGGGCGCTGCTGGCAGAGGTCGGCTCCGAGGAGGACGCCGAGCTTGCAATGCGCTGGCAGGCCATGGAGCCCGCCATGCGCCAGCAGCCGCGGGGCGCCCAGCCAGGCGGCGCCGCTCGCGCCAGGCGCAACGTCGGGGCGCACGTCGACCTCGGCAAGGGCGTCGAGGCCTTGCGGCAGGCCCTGGCGCAGCCGCAGCGGGCCCAGCGCGGAGGGCGTTGCGGGCCCCGCGTGCCGGCGCCGCCGGGCCCGGTGGCGGCGGACGCGACGGAGGACCACGCCGACGGCGTCGAGCTGGGGGGCACCAGCCTGGACATTGGGGAGCCCGACGCGGACGAGTGCGAGGGCACCGACCAGGTCATCGACACCCCGGAGGGCCAGCTGCTGGGCGAGGTTCCGCCTTCCTCGCAGCTCAGCGCAGCGGTTGGCGAGGACTCGGAGCTGGACGTGGACGAGTGCGAGGGCACCGACCAGGTCGTGAACAGCGCCGAGGTGCAGCATGTTCCTGAGGCGCCGCGGGACGTCGAGCCTGGGGGCGACGGCGGGTGCGACGCCGAGGAGCAGCTGATGGTCGACAAGACGGAGGGGGCGAGGGCGGCAGCAGCCGAGGAGGAGGACGACGGCCTCTACGACGGCCAAGACCTGCCCGTCGACGGTGTCGGCGGCATCGGCATGGAGTACGGCTGCACCTTGGAGGGCAAGGAGGGCGAGAGCATCTTCAGCGACGCCGTGCAGGCTCGCGTGCGGGGCTACTTCTCCTTCGTCCTCAGGGTCGCCTTGCTGCTGTGCGTGGCCTTCTGCCCGTACGCCATCTTCGACTGGGGCATGGGCCTTGCGTGCGTCACACAGCTCGCGGGTCGGCCCTGGCTAGCTTCCGCCCCGTATGTGATCGACCTAGGGCCTTTGCCCGACCCGTACCACGCGGCCCGCCAAGCCTTCCCGAAAGGTGGAGAGATGCGCCTGGACCTGACACTGTGGACCTTGGAGGAGGAGCACGTGCTTGAGTTCCTGGTGGAGCGGCGGCGCAGGCTGGAGCACGCGCTGGCCGTGGCTAGGCGCGACGGGGTGGCTCGCACCATTGACGCCGAGGACGCCGAGGACATGGCGCTGTCCTTGCGGAGCGTCTCGGAGGACATTCGCGAGCTTGAGGCGTGGAGGCCTCATGAATTCGATTCGGGATAGCCCGCGTGGACTTTCCTTGACGCCTCGGGTACCCGCCGAATCGAGAGCAGCGAGAGGCCAGCTGCGTGGACGGTCTCAGTGCAGCAAGAGTGCCAGCTGCGCGGATGGCCTCATGATGCTGGAATGGCCGTTGCGCCATCGTCGTCGGGGTGCGGGTTCCGCCTCTGAGTGGCCCCAGCGGTAGTGACAGTGCCCCCCTTGGCGCGGCGTCCGCCGTGGCTGAGGGGCCTGAGGGGGTGTTCCCTCGGGGTGCCTGGGCCCGCATTCGCCGTTGGCGGGGCCTGGGCTCGGCCGCTGCGCTCGCTTTTCAGCCCCCTTGGCGCCAGGCTGAGGGGCCTAGGGTGGGGCGCGGCCTCGACGGGGCCTCGGCGCTCTGCACCCTGGGGAGTCGGCGGGGGCGCTGCCCGCGGCTCGGCTCCCTCGTGGCTCGGCAGGCGGCGGACGGTCGCTCGAGAGCCCAGCGCACGGGCCTGGCGAGGTGTCGACGCCCCAGGCTGCCGATGCACCAAAGCACCAAAACACACACACACACACACACACACACACACACACACACACACACACACACACACACACACACACACACACACACACACACACACACACACACACACACACACACACACACACACACACACACACACACACACACACACACACACACACACACACACACACACACACACACACACACACACACACACACACACACACACACACACACACACACACACACACACACACACACACACACACACACACACACACACACACACACACACACACACACACACACACACACACACACACACACACACACACACACACACACACACACACACACACACACACACACACACACACACACACACACACACACACACACACACACACACACACACACACACACACACACACACACACACACACACACACACACACACACACACACACACAGACACACACAGACACACACAGACACACACAGACACACACAGACACACACAGACACACACAGACACACACAGGCACAGACACACACAGACACACACAGACACACACAGACACACACAGACACACACACACACACACACAGACACACACACACACACACACACACACACTAGGAAGCGCTTGCCATTCGTCAGGGCGATGTTCAGGCCAGCGCAGGAGCAGAGCAGGTGCGCTGAGCGCTTGCGGGCTCAGCGCAGCACCAGCTGCAGGTGGGCTCAGCGCTCAGGGGAAGCGCTGCTGGTCGGCGACGGCGAGGCCTCGATATTCGAGCGAAGCAGGCCACACCCTTTGCTTCGGTAGTCACTCATGGGAGCCTTGTAGGTCCTCGCAATCCGCCTTTAGAGTGCAACGGCGTGCGCTAACCCCTGGTAATCGAGAAGAATACTCCGATTCAGCGCCCATTTAGCGTTGATTAGCGTCGACCAGCACTGGTTCGTGTGGGTCAGCGTCGAGTCCCAAGAGTCAGCGTCGGTTAGCATCGATTCGCCCAGTTAGCGTCGATTCGCAAGATGGCATGGGATGCTCCTGTGAGTTGCCACCGAACCTTGCGGCCCCCCTGGCCCGCTCGCGCCCGAGAGGTCCCGCCGCGCGCGTGGGCCGCTCCGCGCGCGCCCACGCGGCCGAGGACATCGCCAGGTGGTCCTACTTCCACGAGGGTCAGGAAGCGGGGGGACCCACCGCTGCCGGCCGTTCCCCCCCTCCCCCCGCGCTTACGGAGCTGAGCAGGAGGATGAGGAGAGGAGGAGGAGGAGGAGGAGGAGGAGGAGGAGGAGGAGGAGGAAGAGGAGGAGCAGGAGGGAGAGGAGGAGGATGAGTAGGTCTTGAGATAAGATGGCTTTGGAGCACCTTAGCTCCGTTAGTGGTCCCAGTTTGCTGGAGCCACCGCCCTGTAGGGCAAGTCGTTCTGGGTTAGGTAGGAGGAGGAGGCGGAGGAAGAGGAGGAGGAGGTGGAGGAGGAAGAGGAAGAGGAAGAGTTGGATAAGGCCTGGAGCAAGGGAGGAGGAGGAGGAGGAGGAGGAGGAGGAGGAGGAGGAGGAGGAGGAGCAGGAGGATGCGCAGGCGGGGTGGGGTGGGGGACTAGTGGCGGGGCAGGGGCAGATGGGCAAGCTAAGAACAGAAGACCGGAGAGGCGGATGGGGGGTGGCGAGGAGGAGGGGGAGTACGAGCAGGAGGAGGATGAGGAGGAGGATGTTGAGGATGATGGTGAGGAGGGGGGTGATGTTGATGAGGTGGGTACGGTTGTTGTTGATGCTGATGCTGATTATGATGCTAATGCTGATGCTAATGCTGATGCTGATGATGATGATGGTGCTGCTGCTGATGATGATGCTGATGCTTGTGATGGCGACGACGACGATGACGATTATGGAGCTGAATATGAACTAGGACGGTGATTATGAGCATATGACAATATTGACCATGCCGTGGGAGCTCAAGCATGTATATGTTCAGGGGCCCCGCCTGCGGTGACGTTTACTGCGGTGGCGGCCTGGAGAGCCCCCAGATATTGCAGTGTCAACTCTTCCCTGGCGCCACCGACTTGGCCTACTCGAGGGCTTCCTCAGGGTGACTCGGTGGCTCCTGCTACGATGATCACGGCATTGGTGCCGTGGCAACCGCCCGTCGGCTACGCTTTCATGGACGACATGTCCCTCACGTCCACCTTGGTTCAAGAGCTGGCCAGGGACTGGGACTACACCCAACGCTTCGACAGGGACGTCGGTTTCAAGGAGAATGTGCGTAAGCGTCAGTTGTGGGCTCGCTCCGATCAACCTCCCACGGCCGTGGAACATCTTGGGATCGTGGCGGCTCCAGCGGATGCATCGCGACCAATCCAGCCTCGATGGGGGTTGGGACAAGCTTCGTACAGCGATCCGAGTGCTCGGGACAGTGCCTGGAGGTGCGGAGATCCGTGCTCGGTTCGCAGTTCCATATAGTCGCCCGCTGTGGCTGTGGGCTTGCCCGCTGGTGGCACCGCCTCCCGTGTCGACGTGCAGATCGTTGTACCGATCGATTACCAGGTCGACCAACCGATGGTGGTGCTACGGAAGATGGTGGGCACAACATGTTCATCTACACCCACGCCTGTCGGGAGCCCTGCAGGCCGTCAAAATTCGTCTCGCAGGAGCGCCTCGTGTGGTCGATCTTCTTGGATAATGCGATGACTATGCACGCCCAGGTGCTGGGTCTTCGGCTTATTTCCAATGCAGGTCGTGGTTGCTGCCTCGAGGTGGGTGGCACTGACGATCACAGAGTGGTGAGGGTGCTGGAAGAAGGTATCGTGGATCACCAGAAGAGGTTCTGGACACCAGGCCAGACCACCCACGCCGCGAGAAGAAGGTTGAACATCTATTGCGTTGTGTAGCAAGGATCAGATGTTTGGCCGAGGTCAATGACAAACGGTTCGGCGCTGAGGAGATCCTCGACGTAGACGTGGACGCGGAACCGAATATGGTGTCCAACGTGTTCTTCAAGCGCCTGGGAGAGGATGACCGCAGACTTGTACGCATCTTTCGTGCAGGAGCTGTATCCTCGGAGACGCGACGATGCTCGGGGAAGGCATGCCGTCAGTGTGGGGCGGCATCTCTCTCGTTTCGACACTACTGGGCCGAGTGCCCGACGTATCACTTCTCACGTGCTGGCATTGCCAGAAGGTATGGGTTACCCCTTTTCACTGGTGGTCTACTGCACCGAGGGTTCTTTCCAAGTCGGGGTGGGTGTGCTACTCCGACTCTCAGGATCCTGCAGGAGCAGGGTCGCATTGGCCCGGGCTTGGGTGCAGGATCCTGCAGGATCTTGCGAAATCCTTCGCGTTGACTTGGGTTTGGGTGCGGGATATTGCAGGATCTTGCAGGATCCTGCAAGGCCTGACTGACCCAGGTCAGGGCGGGTCAGAATATCCCCGATGCTAGAGCACCCGCCTCTTCGGTGGCCGGAGGCGGGCCGAGGACGCGCGGGCGCTGCACGACTCAAGCAGTGGCGATGCGTCCTGGCTTCCCTAGAAGCCCACCAAAGAATGTTCTGATAACCTTTAGGAGGGTCTGCGCGAACGATTCTTAGAACATTTCTGGCTGAGACCGTCTTGTTTTAACGCATCGGGGTGATGCTCTAAGAACATGGTCGTTGTTCTCAGAACATGTTTGGGTTCTAAGAACATATCGTGGTAACCCCTCAGGAACTCTGGGACGGTCGGTCCCTGCTCCAATGAGGAGGCGCGCGCCGAGGAATGGGCCAACGCGTTCATGTCGTCTGCTGTCGGTTTGGCCAGCGGCGGGGCGCGAGGGCTCCGCGAGGCGCCAGGCTGCACGGGGCCGCTCGGTGGGCCCCGCGGGGGGCTTCCGCGGCGTCGTGCTCACATGTGAGCTTTTCGAGGTCCTTCGCATGATGGATCGCCCAATCCAATCGAACCTCAGAACGAGGACGGTGCGTCTTGCCGGCGCCTGCGCGAACTGAGGAGTCTGTTCGAGCGGCCGCAGGCAGAAGAGACGACCTGTTCGAGGCGGCTGTTCGACCTGCGCGGCGCGGGAGGCCTTGGCAGGAAGCGGGCGACGCTGGCGGCGATCTGCCTCCCCGAGCTACGTAAGCCGCGAGAGCCGCAGGCTTCCTCGCGTCGGCTGGCGCTGCCACTCGAAAAGCCACCGCGAGACCCTGCCAGCGCTCGCCGCGAGGAGTGCATGGCGGACAGCCTCAGCCCCAGGAGCGCCCCAAGCAGGATGCGCAGGGCAATCGCAGCGGCCCTTTCGCGAGGATCCGCAGGAGCTTTTGCGACGGGCCCCAGAGGCCAGGTGACTGGCAGCTAGAGGAGGACGCACTTTCACGAGGCCGACGACCCCTGCCCGCCCAGTGACATGGGCACAGATACTGCGGCTCCAGGAGGGACGCCGGCAGGCCCAAGTGCCAGCGCCACCTGCGGCTCCAGTAGGCTCGAGATCGGCAGCCCGATGCACGCGCGACGAGTGGCGAAGAGCGAAGCATGTTGCAGCCGCGGCAGCCGCCGCGCGGCCTTCAGGCGCCATCGCTGGCGGGCCGCAGAGGGCGGCGCCGCGCGGGCGGAGTCGCCAACGCCTGCGGCCGGGCGCCTAGCTGCGCTGGACGGGGCAGGACTGCGAGGCGGCGGCCCACCTCGCGGCCTCGACGCGGCCGCGGGGACCGCGCGATCTCAGTCGCCCGCGCGAGGCGAGCGCGCCATGCGCGTTCCGCAGCCGCTGGCCGCACGCGCGGGCGGCGCTGGGCGTGGGGCGGGGCAGGGTTACGAGGCGGAGGCGCGGGCCTCGCGAAGACGAGGCGCCCCCTCCCTCCCCCTGCAAGGCGGCGCGCGGCTCCGCCCCCCCAGCTTCGGCTCCGCAGCGGGGAGCCCCTGCTGCGGCGCGCCGCGGCAGGTCCCCGCCGGCGCGCCCCAGAGCTCTGCGGGCGGGCGGGTCGGAGGTCAGAGGAGGGAGAGGCAGAGCTTCCGCGATCCACCGCTCGCTTTTGCATTTCTGCCCTCGTTTTTGCCTCGCGGCCGCGACGCGGCCGCGAGGCGGCCGCGGGCGCCGCGCGATCTCATGCCGTCCGCGCGAGGCGAGCGCCGCCGGGCGCCCTCCGCGGCCGAGGAGCGAGCGGCGCCAGGCGCGGGGCCTGCAGAGGGGCGGCGCGCCAGCCGCGCCGCGCCAGCCGCGCCGCGCCCGCTGCCGCCGCCAGGGAGGGCCCTGGGCCGCCGCGGAGCGGCCCTGCCGCCGACTCGGCGCGGGCGTTCGCCCTCCCCCCGGGAGGATCGAGCCTCGCCCCTCCCCGAGAGGGTCGAGCCTCCCGGGAGGATCGAGCTCCGCGCCCCCCTCCCCCCCCCGAGAGGATCGAGCCCCTCCCTCTGTTCTCCCCAGCACCGACTGCGGGCGGCTCGCCCCCGCACTCCGCGAGCAGAAGCGGGCGGGGGCAGCGCAGGAGGAGGAGGAGGAGGAGGAGAAGGAGGAGGATAAGGAGGAAGAGAAAGATATGTATTCTGAGGAGGAGGAGGACGAGGAGGAGGAGGAGGAGGAGGAGGAGGAGCAGGAGGAGGAGGATAAGGAGGAAGAGGAAGAGAGGTATTCTGAGGAGGAGGAGGAGGAGGAGGAGGAGGAAAGACGCCACGATTATCCGATTTAGGTTTGCGCAACGTCAAAAGGAGGAGGAGAAGAAGGAGGAGGAGTAGGACCAATGTAAACCCAGAGGTCATCAACGATATTGCAGTAAACCGTCCCTCCAAGTTCCGTTTCCACAGGTTCCTGCAAGGGTTCATTCTAATTGGAAGAAGTCCCCATTGGAAATGAACCGTCTGAAAGTTTTGGGCTGTAAAAGAACACCATTCGTGGGACTTCAACGCCGCGAATCACCATTGTTGTCGCTTCGTGACGATCCTGAATTGTACCAGAACGCCGTTCTTGGGACGTCAACACCGCGAATCAACGTAATTGTTGCGCCCTGGCAGTCCGACATCCTGCCGAAACGCAATCTCCCAAGACGTTAATCATGATAATCGTTGAGCCTGCGGTGAACTCTTAAAACGAATATGCGCGGCGCTAAGGCGACAACCATATTTGGAACAGGAACCGCCCTCCATCCGTGAAGTCCTCAACTTTGGAGACGACTATGCGCGGCGCTACGGCGAAAGCCCCATGTTGAAAAGGAACCGCCCTCCACCCGTGAAATCTTGCAACTTTGACGACGGATGCGCGCGGCGTTGAGGCGAGAGCCACGTTTTGAAAACGGCCTGCGCCTCCATCCGCAAATCTCTTGCACTTTTTTCGGGCGGATGTGCGCGGCGCTCTGGCGAGAGCCACATTTTGACAAGGATCCGTGGATCTCTTGCACATCTTCAGCTTCAGGACCGCGCATGGTGAGGAAGTCTCAGACGAAACGCCTCGGGGAACAGCGGGGAGGAGCGGCCTACATGGAAAACGCACCGGAGGAAGCCGGGGCTCTGCCGCCGCCGCCGCTGTCCTGCCTCCGCGGCCGTTGGGGCCTTGCATCCCGTCGCCCCTGCAACAACAACAATCAGTTTGCGACCATCAGTTTTCCCGAATGCCCTATGGTTCTATCTGCAGCATGCATCCATCATGATCGTTCCCCCCATCAGACGGGGATCCTTTCTTGCACAGAGGGGTCCTATACTCTCTTACCCAGATCCCCCACCCGAGGAGGAATTGACAACATTCCGAGGCACTTCAGCAGCACGGATGGCACGTCGCCTTGGCAATCGCCCCCCCCTCCCCACCTCGTCGCGCGGCGGCCGCTGCCGCCGCACTTGTCTGACGCGAGGCACGGTTGCGCTCGCATCCGCAGCGCCACTGTGCTTGGCCCTGGCCACTTGGGGCCCGAGGGCGGTGTGCAGATCCTGCTGGCCTCGGCCCGGAGGGCGTGCAGTCAGCCCGCAGGGTCAGGATTCAAGCAATGGCGAAGCGTCCAGGCGTGCCTATAGGCCTACCAAACAATGTTATAATATTTTTGTTGCGGTTTCCACGAAATGTTGAAATCATGCTTCTGGTTGTGTTTGTCTTGCTTTTACACATCGGGTTTATGCTATAAGCATGTGGTTTGGGTTATCAGAAAGTTGTTGGATTCTAAGAACATTCCGTGGTAGACCCATCGGAATGCTGGGACGGCCAGTCCCCGCTCAAAGGAAGGGCAACCTTCCCGAGGGTACCCTTGGCCACTTTCGTTGGCCGCGCCCCGCTCGAAAAGCTTCGAACTGGCCTTCCAAGGCCCTTACACCCTTGTCGTGCATCCTGGTGATGCTGGTCGACTGTATACGCCGTGCTAGGTCCCAGGACGGCCCTGGCCAGGCATGGTTGTGGCTCGTCCTCTGGGGCCCATGACGAATCACCCCCCAGGTCGGCTTTCTCACGTTGCAGGGTGTGTCTTTTTTGTCAGGACCTCTTCTGTACCCATCCTCATAGGAATATGCTCCTGTCCAACCCTGTGACGTCATCACGTTTCGTGGGCATTCTCGTCATCGACATCGCCGTTGCCGCCCCTTCCTTGCCAATCCGAAATGTCATCGAAGTCGTACGTTGTTGTCGCCACCGCCCTCATTGCCATCTGGATCATGAATGAAGCAAATCTGCGCGTTTTGGCCACTGGGTGTCCCGATTATCAAGGCCCCCCCGACACAGGGGGGGCACGCAACTCTACGGCGCGACGAGTGGGCGGCCCCTCTTCACAGGGGGGACGACTTTCCGTGAATGTTTGAAGACTCGGGAGGCTCACATCTCACATTTGCGAGTGTTTGAAGAATCGGGAGGCACATCTTTCCCTAGCAAATTATCGGAGCCTGGTACATACCCTTTCAATTCCGTTTTCAGCGTCGACTAGCGTCGATTGGCGTCTGGGAGTCGATGATGTAGCGCCGATTTGGCGTCGGCTGACGTCGGCCAGCGTCGATGTAGCGTCGAGTTGGCGTCGATCAGCGTCGATGCAGCGTCGATTAAGCCTCGATTCGCGTCGACCCGCAAGAGCCGACAGGATGGTACGGGAGGCTCCCGTGAGTTGCCACTGGACAGTCTGCCCGAGAGAGGAGCGGGTAAGAGATCGGCCCCAGACCGGCCTCGGTGTGCGCTCTCGGCCGCCACCCCGAGGGGAATCCAGCCGTGGCGGCCAGAAGTCCCCAGCAGACCCAAGCAGGGCCCACACCACCAACAACCCTTTCCTCCTCCTCCTCCTCCTCCTCCTCCTCCTCCTCCGTTTCCTCCTCCTCCTCCTCCTCCTCCTCTTCTCTCCTTCTCCTCCTCCTGCTCCTCCTCCTCCTCCTCCTCCTCCTCCTCTCTCCTCCTCCCCAGAGGCCAGGGTCACCCGCGGGGGCGCGAAGATAATCGCGCTCCGCGCGTCGGGGCCCGGGCCGCGAACGCGCTCTTCTCCGGGGCGGCTGCGCGGGGGGGGGGGGGGCGAAGATCACCACGCAGCTCGCGCCTCGCGGGGTGCGCTGCGCGAAGTTAGGCGACCCGAAGTTCAAGTCGGGCATGCCCCTGTACAGGAGGAGTATTCGACGATAGTCAGAGATTCGTGGGGGACGATGTTTCTATGCTCTGTTTGATATGTTTCATCCAGTTTTCACTATTTTTTGTTGTTTGTCTCCCAAATCCGCCTGTAGGAGGAGATGCCCGACCTAAAGTTGGGTGGTCCAAAGGTAGACACGTCAAAAAAGAAGATGACCTGTCAGCAGGTGCCCAACAGAACTCTGCTTGTCCCCCACTTGGCCCTGGGGACCCCCCGGGAGCCCTGGGGCACGCCTCGGGAAGCCGAACCCCATCGACGGCAGATGTGCCCACAGATCTCGCAAGCCAAGATCTCTTTTGCCGCATGTAGCTCTGTAGATCGACCCTCGGAAACCTCGCTCTTCGAGCCCCGAGCTCCGACACCCTGATTTTGTCAGTGCGGGCCCCTCCCGGTGTCTGGACCCTGCCGCCAGGCCGGGGGGCCCTCCTTCGGAGCCGTTGACGTGGCGGTCCCCCAGGGCCCCCTTGCGGGCCGCCAGAGGCGGAAGACGGCGAAGCCCCTGCGCGTGGGTTCCCCCAACTCCCTGGGAGGGGCTGGGTCGGGGCTAGGACGAGGGTAAATCCGTTCCAGAGCGTACATCCGTCTTAGAGCGTCCCCGCACGCTCTCAGACGTCCCAGGATGCTCTGAGAAGGCCGCGGCACCAGAGACATCCTCCAACGCCGCCGGGACTCCGAGACTCTCGATGAATCTTTACACCTGGATTTCTCTTCGTCCTGGCTTCGACGAGGAGGAAGAGGCGGAGAGGGAGGAGGAGGAGGATGAGGAGGTGGAGACGGAGGAGGAGGAGGAGGAGGAGGAGGAGGAGGAGGAGGAGGAGGAGGAGGAGGAGGAGGAGGAGGAGGAGCAGCGAGCGAGCCCGCGCCCAGAGGTGGATCAGGGCAAAACCGCGGGCGGCCTCTCCGCGCGCGCGAAACGCGCGCCTCGCCCCCCCCGAAGGGCCTCTCCCGCGGCGGGCGCCCCGCCGCCACCCCGCCAGTGGGGCGCAAACCCGCCCGCGCGACATGCCGCTGCCCGCGCGTCGCGGCGGCGCGGCGATGCCGCGGCTGATCCTCGCCACCGTGGCGGGCCGCCGCCTCGAGCCGCGCGCGCCGCCGCCGCCTCTGCTGACGCACACGCACACATACACACAGACGGCACACAAACACTCACACATGTGACACACACACACACACTCACACACACACTCACACACAAACTCACAAACTCACACACTCACGTACTCACGCACACACAGAAACATACACACACAAACTCGCACACTCGCACACTCGCACACACACAAACACACCAACACACCAACACGCTAATATACACACAACATACACGACACACACATACTACACACCAGACACAACACACACATTCACACACACGTTCCAATACACCAACACACCAACATACCCAACACACACAACACAGGCCACACACACGAGCACCACAAACAACACACAACTTACAACACACATACACCAGCACGCCCAACACACCCAACCTACCCAACACACAACCCACACACAACACACACCAACACGCCAACACACCCAACACACCCAGCACACACAACACGCAACACACACACAACACACACCAGCACACCAACACACTCAGCACACACAACACAACACACAACAGACACACACCAACACCACCAACACACCAACACACGCAACACACATACACCAACACACCCAACACACCAAACACACAACACCCACAAACACCAACACACCCAACGCACCCAACACATCCAACACACAACACACAACACACACACACTCACACCAACACACCAACACACAGCACACCCAACACACAACGCTGACAACACACACACACAACTCACACACATTCACACACACACACCAACACACCAACACAGCCAACACACCCTACACACAACACACACCAACACATCAACACACCAACACACCCAACACACCCAACACACAACACACACCAACACAGCCAACACACCCACCACACAACACACGCACTGACACACTATCACACCAGCACGCCAAACTCACCCAACACACACCACACAACAATTCACAACACACACAACACACATACAAACCAGGCGCGTCCGCCCTGTGTGTGGCCCCGGGGCCATCGCAGAGTTTCCCACTCCTCACTCAAGGTGAGGAAAACATTGCGATGCCAGGCTCTTGAAGGCACAGGGGGCGGACCTTCTGGGAGTTCTTATTGGTTCTCGGACCACCTCTCCAGCTCTGGTCGGGGGACAGCAAGGAAGACTCAAAGCTGCTGGGCATTTGCGGTGGCACGCTCGCACATCGGAGAAATGGGCCTAACCCCGATCTTCCGACCCCACCTACTCCGACCCCATCTAGGAGGCCTTTGGGGAAGCGGTGCAGGTAGAGACGGGGTGGTGGAGGGATTCGGTAGCAACTCATGGGAGCCTTGTGTGTCCTCGTGACTCCGTCTTTAGAGTGCGTTAGCGCGCGCTAGCCTCTGGTAGGCGACGAGAAAGCGCTGATTTAGCGTCGCCTGGCGTCGACTTCACGTCGTTTAGCGTCAATTCGCGTCTGTCAGCGTCGGTTCGCGAGAGCCAGCAAGATGGCATGGGAGGCCCCCGTGAGTTGTCACCGGAGAGAGAGGAACAAGAGGAGGATCGCGAGCTGCTGCAAGGAACCAGGGAGAATCAAGGGAGGAGAAAACACCCTGACCCGATACTTGGCGTTTACTAAGCGGCCCTGAGCGTTTACTAAACAGCCCTGCCCTGTTCGACTCCTTCTTTGGGTGCACTTGGGGTGATTCTTATGAGGGTGATCCTTCTGAGGGTGGATCTCCTGCCCTCTGGAGAGAAGAGAGGTCCCGCAGCCGCCCTCCAGCGGCGCGGCCGGCAGTAGCCAGCGCGCGGAGAACCGCCGCCGGCACCAGCCGCACGCGGGGGGCTCTCCCCCAAAGGAAACGCCGGGGGAACCTCGAAGAGGCGCATCCCTGCCCGTGGCCAGAGGCTCAGGGGCTGAGGAGCGAGAGCAGGAGGAGGATAGAGGGAGGACGGAGGGGCCCGAGCGCCAGATCGAATGTTTCCGGGCGCAGCTTCCAGCTGCGCAGGGGGGGCGAGCTTGTCTGAGGCACGCTCCTGCTTCTCTCTTGCCGTCGCACATTCTCCTGCTTTTCTCGCATTGGTTCTGCGACGTGCTGTGGATCCTGTTGCGCTTGTCTGAGGCACGCTCCTGCTTCTCTCTCGCCGTCGCACATTATCCTGCTGTTCTCGCATTGGTTCTGCGATGTGCTGTGGATCTGGTTGCTCATCTGGAACTCTGGAAATCTTGGGAGCGAGCGATGCCCGAGGGGGATATCGAGGAGGAGCAACTCGAGAATCCAGGAGGATCCGGGATCGAGGGTCGAGGAGGACCGAGGAGGAGCAACTCGAGGATCCAGGAGGCTCACGGATCGAGGCGCATCGAGGATACCGGGGAGGATATCGAAGGGGATCGAGGGCAGGGGGGCAGGCAATTCGCGAGCCCCGAGCCCCGCTCTTGGCGCCACGGCGCCGCGGAGCCGCCGACGCCTGCGGGGTTTTGGGCGGCGCAGGTCGCCCTGCCGGCGCGCGCGCGCCGAGGCCGAGAGCCCGGCCCTCCGCCCTGCGCCGCGCGGCCGCCCCCGCGCGGAGGGCGCGCGCGCGCGAGCGCGCCGCGGCTTCGGGCGCCATGGCGCTCGACGGCGCCACGAAGCTGTACAGGGAGATCTACCAGGATCGGCTGCAAGAGTCGGGGCAGCGTAGGACTCGAGAACTTCTTGGCATCGCTCGGACGGGTGCATTCTATTTCTCGGCGAGGCTCAGGCGATCGCAAACATGGCTCCAGGGGGCGTGGATTAGCGACGGGTCTGTGGGACATCGAGGATTTCCGCCGCCGAGCGAGGCGGCACCGGCCGCATTTTGGGGAGGGCACCTTCCCCGATCCAGGGAGATCTACCAGGATCGGCTGCAAGAATCGGGGGCTTTACCTCGACGAAGAAAAGACGCCATACACATAAACTTTTGGCGCTCCGCGCGGCTTTCTCGGATCCGCGCCGGGACACCCCTGGCGGCGCCTCCGGCGCCGCCCCTGGCGCCTCCGCGCGAGTTAGGGGGGTCCGGCGCAGATCCAAGAAATCCGCGCGGAGCGCCAAAAGTTTATGTTTATGGCGTTTTTTGATCCTCCACTACCGCTGTCCCGTGATCCTCCCCTCTTGCGGCCGCCCTCGTCTTGTTGCCTTCTTCTTGCACGCTGGAGAATTCGCCTCTCGGTTGCCCCGCATCGCCACACGCTGGAGTGGACTGCCTCTGCCTTGCCGCCGACGGAAAAGTGTAAGAATCGGGGGAACGTAAGACTCGAGTACCTCGGCATCGCTCGGACGTGTGAATTTCTTCTCGGCGAGGACCCTCGAGGAGCATCTTGGACCATGCTGCGACAAATACGCGCACGAAACCGAGGTATGCACGGGGAATGGGCGTCGCGCGATGGCGAGGTATTCTGGGCCGGAACTCGGGTTCGCCTACGCTTTCTGGCGAGCCCGTCCTGAGAGTTTTGACGGTCTAGCTTTCGGGAGCTCGCGTCAAATCTCAGACTGGATCGCGCCAGCTTTATGATGTCCCCGTCGGGCCAAACCGAGTCCCCCTGACCCGAGTCTCACGTCTCCCCGAAAGAAGAAGTCAGGACGAGGACAACTTTGGGTGAGGATACATCGAGAATCTCCGAGACCCGGCGGCTCTGGAGGATGTGTCGAGCGTTGCGGCCTTCTCAGAGCGTTCCGGTCCGCTCTGAGAGCGTGCCGGAACGCTCTTGAATGGATTTATCCTCGTCCTGGACCGAATTTCGCTGAATCAGCGATTCGGGCAGCTCGGTGGGCGGCGGATGTTGGGTTCGGGGTCCGGTATCCGAGCCCTACTCCCGCCTTCCATCGATTCGAGATGATAGTCGATAGTTTGGGGTAGTGTTCGGATGTCGCCACCTACAGGAAGCTGCATGCACTTAGAGACATGTTTTCCACTGGCGATAGCGGGCGTGACCAGGGGGGAGGGAGGTGAAATGGGGCTGGTCCCATCACGATTCGCACCGGCTCCGCCCAGAAATGCTTAGGAATGGCTCATTCCGAGACGGCGCCAGCGCGAGTCGTGATGTGACCAGGGGGGCCGGAGGGGAGGGGGCGGGGCCAGTCACAGGCGTTGTCGCGAATAATTCAGAGCGGGCTCTCGACTCAAAGGAGGGCGAGTTGAGACAACGGTGCATTGCTTCCTGGGGGGGCCTCGTTGCCACGGCTGGGCGCAGCTCGGAAAACTGGTGCGTTGGGACCCCGGGAGGTGTCCCGGGACTCGCTTTGAGCTGCCGCTGTCTCAGCTCGCTCTGCTCCGATTGAAGTGGCCGACTTGGGCGAGAGCTGGATGCGCCCAGCCACGCGCAGAGGGGGGTTCGGGGGGAGGGGGGAAGGCTTCTCAGAAGCAGCCCTGCTTCTTAGGAGGCGCGGGCCTTGCCTGCAGATGTACGGCCAGCGCCTTCTGAGAAGCAGCCTCCTTCTGAGAAGCCTTCCCCCTCTCTCTGCCCCCTTGTGCGCGCCGCCAAACCATGGCTGGGCGGACTGGCCGCCCGCGTATCCAGCGCGCTGCCCCTGAAGGCTCCGGACTCGAATTCAGCCGCGCCCGTGCTCCAGCTTCTGGGGTACCCCGCCCCCCACAATCGGCGTTGATTCATCAGCATTGGGCGTTTACTGAACAGCCCTGCCCTGTTCGATCCCTTGTCTGGGTGCGGTTTCCAATGGCTTCGCTCGTCGGGTTGCCTATAACTGGGGGTGGTTCTTCTGCCCTCTGAGGAGACCAGCAGCGGGGACCTTGGGATCCAGGTGCGCGGAGGCCCCGTCTTCCGCTGCCACAGCCAGGTCCTGGCGAAGACGGGGGGCCTCGTCGGGAAGATACGCCAGTTCGGCAGGCAGTTGCCGCGCCAGGTCCCAGAGGACAGCGTGCGCTTGCCGCTGGATTATTTCAGGGAGAAGAACTACACTACTCTCCTGGAGGACTCAGGAGGGACAAAAAGGCACATGCACACATAAAACGCGGATTCCCCTAAACCATCTCGGATACTAGTGGGATTCGGGGGGGAAGACAAAAGTCCAGACAAAGATTCAAACATACGGGAATCCTTGGATCTGTATCTATCTATGTGAGTCTCCCTGGGCGCCTCTGAGGACCTGGTGTCCATCACGCTGTCGCAGCCCATCGAGCGTTCGGCCCTGCGCGGGGCCGTGGGCTCGTTCCTGAACCAGCGGGAGGATCCCATGAAGCCCGGCTTCACCACCTCGCGCTTCGTCTCGGGGACCACCGGCGCCATCAAGCGGGCCAACCCCTTCTGCTTGGCGGAGCGTTACGAGGTTGACTGCGACTGCGAGAGAATGGCCGAGATGCTCCGCTTCAGCTACCAGGGCGTCATGTCCTTCTTCGATATCACGCCAAGCTCAGACAAGGAGAGGATCTCACTCACAGACAAGATGCTGAAGATCCTGCTGGACGCAGAGAAGTTCTCGGTGGACGCTCTCTATGAGCAGCTCCTCCGCTGGTTCTCCAAGGAGTCCTTCAAGATCGTCGGCGAGCGAAACTACTGCAACGCCTTCTACGCACTGCAGCACTTCGAGCAGCGCTGCACCGAGGAGCACTCCCGGGAAGCCCTGGTCAACATGGTAACCAACGAGATGCTCGCGCAGCGGGGGCCGTTCAACGCCGTGACCCGCGACGCCCGTTGGGGCTCGCTTCCCGTCCAGTTCGTCGAGAAGATCTTGGACTCCGACGCGCTGCCCATCGACAGCGAGACGGAGGTCCTCAACCTGATCGAGCGGTGGAACGCGAATGCGAACAAGCAGAAGGAGGAGATCGCGATCCTGCTTGCCTGCTTCCGGCCGGACGAGGCGACCAGAGGAGGAAAACGGGTACAGATGTCGCTGCCCTTCCCCCTTCAGTTTGTTTTTTTTGGGTGTGGTGGGGCTCCTAGAAGGGCCTCGTTGCCACGGCTGGATTCACCTCGAAGTTCTTGTCAGGGCGCACCCCGGGGAGATGTCTTGGGGACAGCGGTAGGGGTAGCTGGTGGCCGTCCCCAAGGAGACGCGCGGGTCCCTCATCGCCTGGGTGCGGAACATGGGGTGGCTGGACGGGAACGACGTGATGTCGAAGGCACCGCCCGGGCCAGCTTTTGACTCGATCCGGAAGATCCTGCAGGGGACCGGCCAGAGGAAGGAGCCCCGCACCAACCACGGCAGCGGCGCGTGGATGGAGCAGGGGGGGCCCGGGAGCACCCGGGCGGCCTTCGACGAGTCGGCTTTCGGGAGGTCCGCCTTCGGGCGCACCGACGACTCCTCTGGCGGCGAGCAGCAGCAGCCCAACACCTTCCTGCAGTACAAGGGCGGCGTCGCCGTCTCGGAGGGGCACAGTTTCAGGATAGGGGCACAGCAGCGCCTGGTCCAGGTGGACGCGCTCCGTCGGGCCGGCATCCAGCGCATGCGCGTCGCCTTCTCCAACCCGGGCGCGGCGCTGTGGGACGTCGACCACGAGGTCTTCGTCGGGCTGTCCTACGGCGAGGGGAGGTACTTCGGCTACATCGTCAGCGGCACCGCCTTCGCCGGCATCTTTGGCATGAGGGCGCTGGCCAGCGCCGCCCCCGCACCGCAGAAGGCCGTGCACCTGACGGGCGGCGGGAACAAGGTCGAGTTCGATCTGGCCCTAGAGGTGCAGCTGCACCGCGCCAACCTGGTGGTGGCCTGCAAGCTGCAGGTGATCTTCGGCAACGAGGTCTCCCCCGAGAACCTGCGTCGTCGAGAGAGCACGGAGTCATGACCGAGCCACGACCACAGTTCTCGATCCCGCGCTCACGCCTCGACATCTGGAGCTGGATCGATCCGTGAGGGCCTCGGGGGCCGAAGCGAGATGATGCTTTTTGTTTCCCCCGCGCCCTCTTTTGTGATTTCAGGTCTTGACGGAGGAGTTCTTCCAGATCTCCTACGAGACCTTGCGCACTGGACCTGGCCTGCGATATCAGGTCGTGGCTACTGGCTTGGGGGACGCGGAGCTTGATGTCCAGCTTGCCTGGGTCGGCGGAGGCATTGAAGGCGAGGAGGAAGACACCACGGTCGCCGGCATGCTGGACTTCGCTGAGGGCGACTGAGGCGCATCAGCTCCTGATCGATTGCTAGCAGTACGGTCAACCACGGCAGCAAGGATTCAGCAGAGCCGCCTTTGCATCCTTGCCCGTTCGGCCTGCTCTTCGCAAGTTTTGCGGGCCACTCGCCAGTGCAATTGTTTCAGCATCGACGTCCAGGGGTCTTGCTTCTTTACCCAGCATCCTTGTTCGATCTTGTTCTCATGGTTGACTGTCGGAGTCTGTTGCTCATGTTTGTGCTTCAACGCCGAAGACGCAGCGTTTCACCCAGGGGGTACAGTTGAAGACCGATTCGGGAGGCGAGAGGTAACTGATGCAACCTTGAATGCAGTTGTGTAGGCTGTACCTTTATACCTTTGTTTCGGCGTTCTCTGAAGAGGTTGACTGCTTGCTGGCTGAGGCCTTGTCTGTGCGCTTGGCTTAAAGTCGCGCCCACAGGATAAAAAAGAGGGTGTGGGAAGTATCCGGCTCTTTGAAAGCCCTCCTTTGCTTGCAGGCGGTGATCGCGAAGGGAGTGGGACTCTCTCGCTGCGGTCTGGTTCCTTTACCTCCGACAGTAGGTTGCTTCTATTCGTTAGCCTCTAATGCTCTCGAGTTCCCCCCGTTTGTTTACATTGTGTTGTTGCTGGTGTTGTTGTAGTGGTTGTTGTTGTTGTTGTTGTTGTTGTTTTTGTCGTTGTTTTTGCGGCTGACTTCTCAGATATACAGTATATTCGTTGTTGATGCACCCCTGCGGTGCACATTGTGTTTTTGAAGTAAAGTGCTTCTCCCAACGGTCGGATCTTATCGTGAACAAATTGAAGTGAGTCTTGGTCCTCAGAATGCGCTCTTGGGCCCCGGGCCACAACAACAACGGCTCCCGCCTCATACTTCCCCAACATGTTTTCCACAATCGCGCTCTCGCGCGGGGTGTCTCACAATAGATGCAGGAGACGCGCTCTCTCGAGGGACGTCCTCCCATCTTATTCAAACGCAGTGCCCTCGACATTCAGGAATCACGCTCTCCCTTTATGGTTTTTCCAGAGTCCTCGTTTTGAAGAGACAGCGCCCCGCGTCCACTCTCTCCTTACTCACTCCTCTTCCCCCTTTTCCCTCTTCCCATATCTGACTCTGCTCTCCGCATGTCCAACTTGTTGGTACATCCCTGAAAAGTTTCGTGGCCCCACAGGGAGCTCTACCGAAGAACTCAGAGGCAGGGTCCGCATGTGTCCCCCCCGCTAATTTCGGCAATCCCCTAGCGAGGATCGTGACCCCATAGGGAGCTTCACCGACGTCCCCAGCGGCCGGGTCCGCCTGGCGCTGGGGCTTTCGACGGACGTCTTGGGGCCTCAGGGTTGGGTTTTTGAGGAAGGTTTCTTGTGGTCGAGCTTCTACTGTATGGGAAGTGTAGGGGCAGACGAAGGCCCAGAAACTACAGGACAAGATATGGGATATCTGGCATGGGTCACTCGACGCGGATCTGGCGTGAATGCGACGCGGATTCGACGCGGGTTCGACACGGATCGGACGAGTCCGACATGGATTCGACACGGATTCAACGCGGATAGGGCCGCGTCGGGACAGGCAAGGTCCCCGGTCCCCGGGGGATGCAGCACAAGACGTCAGCATGTTCATTCGTGTCTCCCTGGGCCGCTTTAGGGAGGTTGGGGGCAAGTCGGCGTGGCGCCGCACGCGTGCAGCAGGCGCCAGCCACAGGGGGGTCGAGGATCGGGGATCGAGGAGGACCGATTGTCGAGGAGGATCGAGGGTCGACGCTGTGAAGAGTACACATCCACCAGGCAGGTTGGGGCTGTTAGATGTAAGGAGGTGAGCTCTCGACCCGCCTCGCACACCCTGCATACCGCGGACGCCACGCCCAAAGGTGCTAGTGCTGACTGGGTATCCCTCCTCGTGCCTTGAACGAATGCCAGCGGGGGATGATCGGGGATCTAGGAGGACTGGGGATCGAGGAGGGTCGAAGGCCGATGCTGTTCATGTGCGAGGAAATGACAAGACAATCGCAACGCTGGGCTGAGGCAATCTCCTGTGGGGCCCCCTGAAGGGATACCCCGACCCGTCAGCGATGTTGACCTGCGCGCGGCACTCGAAGCCAGGCGTCGCGCGCGGGTCATCACCGCTGGGGGGTCGGGACGGGCCGTTGAGGGGGGACACCGGGGCGGTTCCCTCGGCCCAGCGGCTGCGGTTGGCTGTCTTCGCCCCCGAGCTTTGAAGCATGCTCTTTATCGTTGTTCTGGTCGGTGTGCGCCTCCAAAGTTCCCTCGGCGTCCTCGGAGGCCTCGAGAGAACTCCCTGATGCCTCGGCGTGCACCACATTTTTGGCTGGTGTTCGCCTCCACTGGAGGTCCCTGGAGGCCTCCCGAGGCCTCCAGGGACCTCCAGTGGCCGCGATGGGGCAGATGGAGGCCTCGGAGGGTCGGATGGAGGAGACGCGGCGCCGACACCGGCAGGGCCACCCCGAGCGAGGAGGTCAACGGTGCCTTACGATCTGGAGGTTGGAGGCGTCTCGAGCGGGACGCAGAACGACAGCGACACGCCACCACCCGAAGCAGACAAAACGGCATAAACGTAAACTTTTGGCGCTCCGCGTGGATTTCTTGGATCCGCGCTGGGGCCCCCCTGGCAGCGCCTCCGGCGCCGTCTCTGGCGCGCTCCGCGCGCAACGAGAAATCCGCGCGGATCGTCAAAAGTTTATGTGGATGTTCTCGTTGTTCCTCTAACTACGACGACCCCTTCTTTGCTTCTTGACGACTGTGGTGCCGGCGTCGCCGTCTTTTCGCGAGAGCGAGCTGGGAAGTATTGGGGCAGAGGCAGAGGCAGTGAGGTCAGGGGAGAATGTGAGTGCCGCGGCAGCGGATCGTGAGGGGGTCGATCGGAGCGACGATGGGGTGATGTTGGCTGTTGTTCTCAGAGCGCCCGAAGACGTCGAGTCAAAACACGAAGCCAGCGGCGCCTGGCCAACATACGCACACGACCCGCCTTCACTGGTACGCCTTCTCCTTCCTCCCTCCTTGTCCCCCCCATTCCCCCTCCACCTTTCTCCTTCATTCCTCCCTTCCTCTTCCCTCCTTTTCCTCCTCGCTTTCTTCTTCTTCTTCTTCTTATTCTTCTTAGTATCCTTATTATCCTCCAGTAGTAATCGTTATATTCATAGCATTACCAACATAACTAATTGCACTACTATCAGTACTGTTATTATTGTTCGTCGTCGTTGTCCGCCCGCCGCGCCCCCCCTCCGTCTCGCCTTCCTTTCATAGTCTCGTAATTGTCCCCTCCTGCCCAAGCTAACCTTCTCCCGTCTGTTAACCTCCCCCCTCTTCTAACCTCCCTCCTTCTCCTCTTTCATTTCCCCTTTCATCTTTGATTTTTCTTTTCCTCCAAACTTTCCTCTCCTCTTTCGTCTTCTCCTACATCCCCCCCTCCTCCTCCTCCTCCTCCTCCTCCTCCTCCTCCCCACTACCTACCCGTCACCCTCCAGCGCACGCGAGCTCGCGCGTGCGCGAGCTCGCGCCGGCGCCCCAGAACCTTCCCGATGCCTCTGGAGGCCTCCCACTACTTCCCGACGGCCTCCGAATACTTCCCAGAGGCCTCGGGACACTCCCCGAAGGCCTCCGAAGACCCCCAGGGAGTCCCCCGAGGCCCCCGCGGAGGCCTCTGAAGACCTCCGGCGACCCCCGCGGAGGCCTCCGACGGCTTCCGATGGGCCTCCGATGGGCCTCCGCGCGCGCGCGCGTGCCAGGCGGCAGCCCTGGCCACCGCCGCGCTGCGCTCGCTCGCGCAGGCCCGCCGCCTCCTGGGGCGCGGGGGCGCCCCCCCGCGCAGGAGCTCGCGCTGGCGCGCGAGTCGGGCCGACCTCCTCCTCCTCCTCGCCTCCTCCTTCCTCCTCCTCCCCTGTCCTCCTCGCTCCTCCTCCTCCTCCCCTGGTACGCTGGGCTCCTCCTCCTCCTCCTCCTCCTCCTCCTCCTCCTCCTCCTCCTCCTGAGCCACGTGGAGTCACGCCGAGCCCAGGTCACGACGTCCTGCTCGGTCGAGAGGCGCGCGCGCGAGTCCAGTGGAGCAACGTCGAGCCACGTCGATCGCAGAGGAGCAACCAAGGGCACAAGCACAGACTCTCGACGGCCCGACAGGTGTGCGCGCGTGCGCGACGGAGCATGACGCCGTGGCTCGCCTCGACGTGGCTCGACGCGGCTCGAGGAGAGGAAGACAGAAGGGCGTAGCCACAACCTTTCGACGGTCCGCGTGGATCTCTTGGATCTTCGCTGGACCCCCTTCCCTGGCGGCGCCTCCAGCGCCGCCCTGGCGCGCTCCTCCCTGTCGGAAGCATCAGATATGTTTTGTTACCGGACTTGAGTTTGGCGTTTTACCTCCTGGAGGCTTGCCGAGGACCTCTGGGGTCCTCCAGGGACCTCTGGAGATTTCTGGTCGACGTCGTCGTCGTCGTCGTCGTCGTCGCCATCGTTGTCGCCGCCGCCGCCGCCGCCGCCACCGTCGTCGTCGCCGTCGCCGTCGCCGTCGTCGTCGTCGTCGTCGTCGTCGTCGTCGTCGTCGTCGTCGTCGTCGTCGTCGTCGTCGTTTGGTGTCTCCGCTTTTGTCATCGCGCCACGCTGGAGCCTCGCCCTCGAGTCGGGGAAACGTAAAACTCGAGTAAACCGGAGCTCGGGTTTGTCGAGGTTTCTTGACGAGCGCGTCATGGATGTTAACGGCACAGTTTTCGTGATGCCTGCAGCGGGAGTTCACGTCAGACTTTAGACTGGGTCTCGTCATTTTCATGATTCGCCAGAGACAAAGTAAGTCCCACTACCACCAGCCAGGGGGTTGGCTGTCCCACCCTCTCGAGCTGGTGGCACCTCGTTCCGGGCATGCCTCCAGAGAGCGCCCGGAAGGAGGTGCCACCAGCTCGAGGGGAGGGAGCGGCCACTCCCCTAGCTGGTGGTAGTGGTGCTCGTGCTTCTCCTGAGTGATGGCCACGTCAGGCCGGCCCCAGTGCCCCGCACCCGAGTCTTACGTCCCCCCGATCGGGGAGCCACAGAAAAGGCCTCGTGGGGGGAGGGGTGTGCGGCCCGCGGAGCCCCCCGCAGAGAGAAGCAGAGCGCGGACCCTCCCAAGACGAGGTCAGCACGGAAGCCGAGAAAGAATGGGATGGGTTCTGGGCTGATGGGGCAATCTTCCACCACCAATACCATAGGCAGGGCGGGGGAGAAG
>CAUYUJ010001113.1:2081312-2130344 GCA_963575745.1 Prorocentrum cordatum | reverse complement strand
CTCCTCCTCCTCCTCCTCCTCCTCCTCCTCCTCCTCCTCCTCCTCCCCCTCCTCCTCCCGGGTCGCCTGCGGCCCGGGGGGAAACCGTGCACCTGGGGGCAGCCGCTGGGGCGGGGGAGGCCGTGGGCGCCATCCGTCGTCGCCGCGTCGGAGCACTTAGACAGCACCTGCCATGTACAACCCGAGCATCTTCTGTGGGTGGAGGGCAAAGGGTGACATTTGAAATGCCGTTTCGATTGGTTTTCTAGGTTTGAATTTGCCAAGGGTGAATCACACGACGGATTGATCTTCGAGGTACAAAAGCCCATATGGATTTCACCCTGGGTCCTCCACCTTCAGAACATGCTCAGGCAACACCGAGGCTATTCGTAGTCTGGCGTATTTCGTTTGGCTTATTTGGCTTGTTCAGTCGTTCAGTCAGGCATATTCAATAATGATTGTCTGTCTCAGCTTGCTTTAACGCAGGAGCCACCGATGACTCCAGATAGACGCAGTGCGTCGGGGGTCGGTTATGGCACCGCAGGCGCCTTCATATCTTCTAGGATTTTTTGAATCTATAGCTATATATAGAGAGAGGGAGAGACAGAGAGAAAGAGAAAGAGAGATAGAGAGACAGTGTCCGCCGCATCGGGGCTTCCGTCGCTTAGGGGCTTACGTCTGTTCAGAGGGGGTCTGCGTAACATCGAGCCAATCACCTCTGGCTGGTGGTTTTGGTTCGCTACGATCGCTTGGAATTGTGACAGCACTGGCAGTAATTTCCATGATCGAGGCTCATGGGGCCATTGCTCTTCAAGTTTATTTTGAAATTGTTACCATGGTCAAGATCATCATCTACGCGGCCGCCTTTGCAATCGCCCTCCATTGCATTCCCATCATCGTTTACAGTTGTGTCATGCCAGGTTTCAGGCTTCTCAGCGGCTGCTGTTGTCGTCGAAATCGTCATCTTTGCTGCTTTCGCGATCTCTTAGCCACTCTGGCCCGAAGGTGGGGAGGGCCTTTGCAGTTTTGAGCGCCCGGAAGTAGTCCCGGCCACAGATGCATTCGTGCACCGCCATATTCGGGGTGGCCACCCTCGCTGGGATCCTGTTCGGGCTGCACGAGCTGTACCCTCTTGAGGACTTACGATCAAGTGAGAAAGCGGCTGACAGCGAATTGCAAAGGCCGAAGAGAAGGTACCGCTGGACAGAACCGCTGCCTTCCCGTGCTTTGCACCCTTCTGCCCCGAGTGTCGGCCACGCGCAGAGGGGGCTAGGGGGAGGGGGGGACGGCTTCTTGGAAGCGCCCCTGCTTCTTAGACAGCGTGGACCTCTTCTATAGACCTCGGTCTGGCGCCTTCTGAGAAGCAGCCTCCTTCTAAGAAGCCGTAGCCTCTCCCCCTGGCCATTGCCCCCCTGTGCGCGCCGCCAAGACTTCTCTGTGCCGAGGCAAATCCACAGGAGCGCCGAATGTGCTCGGTCCGAGTGCGCCCTCTTCGGCCCCTGCGCCAGGTCGCCCGAAGGGGCACGTGGACGACACCGCGCCCGGTCGCTTCGGGGTCCTGGGCCGCAGGGAGCTCCTCTTCGTCCCAGGGGGAGGGGCGAGGGCGCGAAGCTAAAACCGCGCTCCGCGACGCGCGGAGCGCGAAGTGTTGGGCCATTTGGGGGGGCGCACTGCGGCCGATCGAGGACCACGCGACGTGGTACTACGACCAGATCCACTTCATCGGCCTCTTCACGCTGGCCTTCCTGGACGGGTCCAGGCTGAGGAAGGGGCACGGCCTCGAGCTGCCGCAGGGGCAGGGCCTGACGGGCAAGGCCTCCGTGGGGGACGCGCGCAGCGTGATCGCGCAGCCGTTGGCGCGCAGACAGGGGGTGCCGGGGTCGGGGGGGGGCCTGCCGAGCAGGCTCCCCGCCGCCTGGAGGGTGTGGGTCGCATGGTTTCCAGGGGGCCGATCCCTTCCCTGAGATCCTGGCGTTTGAGTTTTTCGAGCCAGGCGTTCCTCACATGCTTCTCAGGCCCCGGGACCCTCACAGATCGACCCGGCTCGAAAAAACGACGCAGGAGGATGCGGTCTAGGGCTCTGGGCGTGAGTTGTCTTACGATGTTTCAGTGATTGCGCTAGGGCGGATCTGAGGGTTCTAGGAAGCCCACAGGAGCCGATCCCTTTCTAGGGGGGGGCGGTGACGGATGGAGGAGAGCGGGGATCGGGGGGCAAAAGGGTACCCGTCGGTGTCGAAAGTAGGTATTTTGGGATTCCCATATACCAATCTACTTAAAGCGCCTCCCTACTTCAATGATCGAGTGGCTTCACCTTTTCCGTCCCCCCAAGGGGGCGGACGGAACCCAATCTATTTTCAACGCCTGTCTACTTCATGTTTTTGCCAGCTTCTTGCGACCGATGGGTGCGGATACCGCTGCCCGTCCAGGAGAGCCCTCCGCCCTCGCGGCCGGATCTTCCTCGAGATGCTGATCGGAGCGCGCCCTGAGCTCTTCGAGGGCCGCTCGCGCCCTCGACCCACCCGTGCCCCTCCCCCCTCTTGCGCGCCGCTAGCGCGCTGGGCGCCGGCGGAAGCCCTGACCTCAGGTCGGGCCTTCTCCTCTACAGGAGGAGTATGCGTGGAGCTCTCCCCATCTCTGCATCTGTTAGCGTGGACCTGTCCGCCGTGAGTGCCTAGGCGCAAGAACTGTCGAGCATTCACGGGCGCGAGTGTTGGCGGTCTGGGAGTGAACGGAACTGTGGATGAGTTGGAGTGTGAATGAGTCTCAGTAGTACGAGCGCGTCTCTGCGCATGAGCCTGGGGCCTCTGCGGCCTCCTGAAACCTTCTGGGGCTTCCTGGAGCCTCCTGGGGCCTCGTGTGGCCTCCTGGGGCCTCCTGGAGCCTCCTGGAGCCTCCTGGGGTATCCCGGGGAGGATTCGTGCCCCAGATATAGGAACAGACTGCGGATTAGAGCCACAGGAGAAAGGCAATCTTTTGGAACACACGTCAAACACCAAGGACTCGTGCCCCAGGGGGGCCCAATCTATTGGAACACACGTAAAACACTTAGGATTGGATGCGCAGGAATAAGACAATATATATATATATATATAGAAACATGTGTATACCACACTCTATTCGTGCTCCAGGGGGGGGTCCAATCTATAGGGGGATACGTACAGCACATGGGATTGGAGCCACTCCTGTGGCCTTTTGAGGCATCCTACTCCTGGGGCCTCTTGGGGCCTCCTGGTGCCTCCTGAGGCCTCCTGGTGCCTCCTGGCGTTTCCTATGGCCTCCCAGGGCCTCCTGTGGCTTCCTGTCGCCTCCTGGAACATCCTGGAGCCTCCTGAGGCCTTCTGGAGCTTCCTGGGGCCTCGTGGAGCCTCTTGGGGCATCCTGTGGCTTCTTGAGTCTTCCTGTGGCCTCCTGGTACCTCCTGGGACCTCCTGTTGCCTCCTGGGGCCTCCTCGAGCCTGCTGGAGCCTCCCGTGGCATCCTGGGGAGGATCCGTGCCCACGAGTCTGGCCACCCAAACAGGCAAACCGATCGAGACATTATCACATTCAGGTGAAAACGAGCGCCTCGCTTGAGACATCCTCAGCATCTGCTCCGAAAGCGGAGGATCATGGGCATGCAAACAGGCAAACCGCTTGAGGCATCCCCGCCATTTTGGCGCGAACGGAGGAGTGAGATACCCGATGGCGGCTCCCCCTTGGGGGTGCTGAGACCCGCGCCTCGCTCGAGACATCCTCAGAATTTGCTCCACTACCATCATCATCATCATCATCATCATCATCATCATCATCATCATCATCATCATCATCATCATCATCATCATCATCCTCATCCTCATCCTCATCCTCATCCTCATCCTCATCCTCATCCTCATCCTCATCCTCATCCTCATCCTCATCCTCATCCTCATCCCCATCCTCATCCTCATCCTCATCCTCATCCTCCTCCTCCTCCTCCTCCTCCTCCTCATCATCATCATCATCGTCATCATCATCATCATTTTCAAATAGTTTGGGGACGATTCTTCTAGTATTTTTTCTCCCCCGCGTGCACACCGCCTAATGTTCGTTGCGTGATGCTGCTTCGTGATCCACCCGCTCTTCTTAACCCGACGGAGGACCGACAGCATGTACATACAAGCTTCGGAGCTCCACGCGGATTTCTTGGATCGGCGCTGGGGCTCCCTGGCGGCTCCTCCGGCGCCGCCCGGCCTGCTCCGCGCGCCAGGGAAGGATTCCCCGCGTGGGTCCAAGAAAGCCGCGTGGACCTCCGAAAGTTTCACGTTTATGTTGGCTGTTCTTCCTCTGCAGTCGAGAATCTGAGTGCAATATGGTATCCCGAAAAGCTGGACCAGCGTTTCTGAACCAACTTGCTGGGAAGCTTGCCCAGTTTATTTCGCGTTGTCGCTTCCTTCAGCGTTAACGACCCAAACTTGCTCTAGGCCGGTGTCATACATTTCGCGGGAAGTTGGCCCAGATTTCTTAAACCACAGTTTTCTTGACTACACGTGCTGTTGTCATTACGTTGAGATGTGCCTTGCAAGGTCGCGGTTATCACAGGCAGCACCAAGGGCATCGGCTTCCAGGCCGCAAGGCGCTTCCACTCGCACGGGGCGCACGTGGTCCTCAGCGGCCGCAAGAGGATGGACGTGGACTCGGCAGCCGCGTACGTGCGCTCGTACAGCGAGGCAGCGGGGCGAGCCTTTGGCATCCGGTTGCCTCCGGCAACTCCGCCACCGTGCCAGCGGAGCATCCTGGGCGGGAGGCGTCTGGGTTTCAGGTGCGCAGATCGGCCGCACTTTGCGAGGGATGGTGGCCTCGGGATGGGGTGGGGTGGTGCACGGTGGGCGCGGCGAACGGTGGAGGGGGGGCCCTTCGACGATTGTGAAGTCGAGCCTGTCCTTCTACAGGAGGAATGCTCAGAAATAGTAAAAGGATAGTCTGGGGACGATTTGTTTTTAAATAATTGTGGACCATTTTGGGGTATGGTTTGTTCTCTGGTATTCTTCATCAAAAATCCACCTGTAGGAGGACATGCCCGACCTAAGACGATTGCAGACACCCTGCCATACAGCACCTGGCATTCTAGCACGCCTCGACGTGCCAGGGGGCACGGTGGCGGATCCCGCTCGACCTCGCCGATTTCAAGTCGGTGCGCGCCTTCGCGGAAGAGGTGTTGAGCGAATTCCCTGTAGTGCATTATACGCATGGCCTTTGGCCCATCCCGCCAACGTGCCCTGGGTTTCGGGTGTGAAGCCTTTTGGATGTTCGTTGGAATCTCGTGGGAGGCCTCTTAGGGGCCTCTGGGACGCAGTTTGGAGGCAGTTTGAAAGCCTCTGGGGGTCCGTTTTGGAGCCTCTTTTGGGCCTTTTGGGGGCCTGTTGCCGCCTCTTGGGGGCCTCTTAGGGGCCTCCTGGGGCCTCCTGGGAGCCTCTTGTGGTCTCAGGCCTCCTGGGGGCCTGTTGGGGCGGAAGGCTCGGATTTTCGGTACGTGCTCCATCTCTTGGGCCCCTCTTGGGCCATCTTGGAGTCCTTTTGGGCCGTCTTGGGCGCCTCTGAGGCTGTCTGGGAGGCTCGTATGCCGTCAAGGAGCCCTCTTTGAGGCCTCTTTGGCCGTTTTGGGGTGGTCTTGGGGGCCTCTTGGGCCGTCTTGGAGCGTCGGAAAGGCGAGAATGCGAGAACGCATTTTTTTCCCAACCCTCCTTGGTTGGGTATTCGTTTTGAATAGAGCAGCGTGGTCGCGTCCCTTCTCCCGCCTCCCGCCTCTTCCTGTCTTGCCTGCGGGGGGCTGCGATCTGTGAAACTGTCGCCACTTTCGAGGCCTGCTGGGGGGCCCAGCACAGTGAGGGCCACGATCTGCGAAACTGTCGCCATTTTCGAGGCCTGCTGGGGGGCCCAGCGCAGTGAGGGCCACGGGCGGACCCAAATTAGACCTCGCCATCCCTGGGGGGCTGCGATCTGTGAAACTGTCGCCACTTTCGAGGCCTGCTGGGGGGCCCAGCACAGTGACGCCACGGGCGGACCCAAATTAGACCTCGCCATCCCTGGGGGGCTGCGATCTGTGAAACTGTCGCCATTTTCGAGGCCTGCTGGGGGGCCCAGCACAGTGAGGGCCACGGGCGGACCCAAATTAGACCTCGCCATCCCTGGGGGGCTGCGATCTGCGAAACTGTCGCCATTTTCGAGGCCTGCTGGGGGGCCCAGCACAGTGAGGGCCACGGGCAGATTCAAATTAGACCTCGCCATCCCTGGGGGGCTGCGATCTGCGAAACTGTCGCCATTTTCGAGGCCTGCTGGGGGGCCCAGCACAGTGAGGGCCACGCGCGGATTCAAATTAGACCTCGCCATCCCTGGGGGGCTGCGATCTGCGAAACTGTCGCCATTTTCGAGGCCTGCTGGGGGGCCCAGCACAGTGAGGGCCACGGGCAGATTCAAATGAGACCTCGCCATCCCTGCGGGGCTGCGATCTGTGAACCTGTCGCCACTTTCGAGGCCTGCTGTGATCCCCGTTTTCGAAGTGGCTAGGAGTGCTCAGGAATTGTAAATCATCAGCTTTATCAAGCCCTTTTCCTGTAGCCAGTGTCCTGCGAGTCTCCCGAATTCCGTCTGCAGACATATGTAACCCTCGCTCCGTCATCGCCCCCTTATAAAGTATCCTAAACTATTTGCGCCCCGCTTTTGCGCAGGGGTTGGGTACGTCGCCAGGGTAATTTGTTTTTACAACCTAAAGCAAATCAGTGATTTGTGCGTCTTGAGGCCCTCTTGGGGGGCATCTTGGAGGCCTCTTGGGGCGTCTTTGAGGTCTTCTGGGGGCCATCCTGAGGCCATCTTGGGCGTCCTGGGCCGACCTCGGGTCTTGGAACGTTCGGGGGCCTCGCGGGGCCCTCTCGGCCCGTCTTCGGGCCCACTCGGGCCCGATGAAAATCGTGCGACGACATTTCCCGGAGCCCAGGGGGCACGCGGGAATTGGGCGTTGCGTAATGGGGGGGTCATAAATGGGGGGGCGGCGAGGGTGTTTCGAAAAGGTACCCAAACGGTACCTAAACGAGCCCCCTGGGGCTCTGGAGGGGCCCGAAAGGGGCACGAAAGGGGACCTTTTCTGACCCCCCCATTTGTGACCCCCCCATTAAGCCACGCCCAAGGGAAGCCCCAGGGGGCACGCGGGTCGCCCCAGCAGATCCGAGCATTCAGGCTCCGGGCACCTCGAAGACTCCTCGCGAGAGAGGGCTGAGGCCGAGAGTCGAGCGGGTGGTGTAAGAGACCTCCTCCCGAAAAGCTGGGCCAGCGTTTCCAAGGGCTCCCTCGAGGGCGCGAAGTTATTCGCGCTTCGCGCTTCGCGGTCCTCGTTCCTTCTCCCCCTCCTCCTCGTCCTCCTATTCTCCCTTTGGGAGGGCGGCGCGAGAGCGCGAAGTTATTCGCGCTTCGCGCTTCGCGGAGCGCGAAGCGCGAAGTTGGGAGCCCTAGTGTAAGAGACCTCCTCCCGAAAAGCTGGGCCAGCGTTTCTTGACCAACCTGCCAGGAAGCTGGCCCAGTTCCTCGAGTACGTTCGCCCCTCCAGCATCAACACGAGCACTTGGCTCATGTTTGTCTCGAGAGACTTCTGGAAAGTTGGCACAGGTTTCTTGAATTACCATTTTCTTGGTCATGTGTCTGGCTGTAGAGGATAAGGGAAAGGACTTGAGGACGCTCGATCCGTGCCCAGAGGCACGGTGGCGGAGCCAGTCGCCTGCGGCACACCCCCACCGCCGCGGCACCGCAGCGCGGCAGCGTGACGGGAACGCGGGTGAAGTGTTGAGCCCGTTCCAGTTCCGTGCTCTGGCTGACCTGGCGCATGCAGAGGGGGCCCATGCCAAGAAACATCCTGCTCGCCTCCTGGGTGCCCTGGGTTTCTTGGGTTTCGATGGTTTTGCTGTGGAAGGCGTGACGTTCCCACACCAAACTTCGATGGACGTCCTGGAGTCCCAGGGTTGGGTTTCTTGTAGAAGGTTTCTTGTGGACTGGCCTCCACTGGATGGCAAGTTCCCGGCTTCCGCCTGCCCTTCGCCGCCTTCAGCCGCCGGAGGCGGCCTCGTTGTGCTTTCGCCGGCCTTCCGCCGCCCTTCCGCCGCCTTCCGCTGAGAGAGAGACGGCAACTCCCCCTGCACTCGAAGGTCCACCACCTTCCGCCGCCGGAGGCGGCCTCGTTTTGCTTCCGCCGAATTTCCTCCACCTTCCGCCGAGAATCAAAGGCGCACGTTTCCCACTGTTACTTTAAACGAGTTGTTGGTGGACAAAAGCATGATGAGGGTCGAGGGAGCTGCCATCTCTTTCTCAGAGAGAGGTGGCAACTCCCTCGACCCTCGAGGGCGAGGCCCTTTCTGGGGCGCCTCCTGTCAAGAGTATCCTCCCCCTGTCCGCAGCTTTGCCCTCGCCTCTTCTTTGATTCGAAGGCTTCCTGGGAGCTTCGAGCAGGGGATCCACTGCCGAATCAATGTGCCCCAGAATTCATTTGTCCGTCGATCCCCTGAGACATGCATTACATGTTCGTAGATCTACGAGTCGTAGATCAACGCAGGTATAATGAATGGTCGTAGATCTACGACCATTCAGTCTACCTGCATACGGTTTTTTCGCCGAGAAATCCATCTTGGGGCAGACCGATTCTGTAGTCGATCCCCTACTCGACAGCCTGCCTGGGGGCCTCCTGGCAGCGCGCGGCCACCGTTCGGAGAGAGTCTGGAGGTGCCCGCCGCCACGCGGGGCGGCCGCCCTATGGCGGCCTCGGGCGGCCACTGGGCGAAGGCCCAGCGATGCCAGCCAGCGCGCGGGGCAGCCACGAGGTGGCCACGAGGGGATGGAGGGTTTCTCCGAAGGGCTTAGGCGACCCGTCCTCCTCCTCCTCCTCCTCCTCCTCCTCCTCCTCCTCCTCCTCCTCCTCCTCCTCCTCCTCCTCCCTCCTCCTCCTCCTCCTCCTCCTCCTCCTCCTCCTATCCTCCTCCTCCTCCTCCTCCTCCCCCTCCCCCTCCCCCTCCCCCTCCTCCTCCTCCTCCTCCTCCTCCTCCTCCTCCTCCTCCTCCTCCTCCTCGGGTCGCCTACGGCCCCGGGAGAAACCGTGCACGAGGGGAACACCCAGAGGATGCTTTTCAACATCCGGCCACGCGCACAGGGGGGCCGGGGGAGGGGGGAAGGGCTGCTTGGAAGCACCCCCTGCTTCTTAGAAGGCGCGGGCCTTGTCCGTAGGCGTAAGGCCGGCGCCTTCTAGGAAGCAGCCTCTTTCTAAGAAGCCTTCCCCCTCCCCCGACCCCCCTCTGCGCGCCGCCAAAACAAACAAGAGTGGTCTTAGACGTCTCGTGCGAGGTCTTGTGCGGGATGCCTGGTGCGGTCTTTTGGTGGCTCCTGTGTGGAGCTCTGAGCGCAGATTCGCCTTCTCTTGCCTCGTCCTTGCCCTCTGATTAAGACCACTGTTTTTCAGTGGGCCGTGGGCACCGCCCGCACCGCAGCTCGACCATTGCGTCTGTTAGAAAAGAGCAAATAGGAACCTCGCAGTGCGGGCACTGTTTTCGACTGCACGCAGGAGTGACCCGTTACCGGAGTGACCCTTGGTGCGGGCCCACCCGGCCCCCCCCGATATGGCCGGACGCGGTGCGGTAGTGGCGTCTTGCGCGCTTGTGTTTGATCCCCCCGGGACCCCCAACACGCCGCGCACCAACGGTCACCCCTGCCCAGGGTCGCTCTCGCGTGTAGCCGATATCTGGGGAACCGAAGCAGCTAAAAATACAGCTAACAAATAGGGCTGCATCCAAGTATCGCGCAGGAGCGATGGCGGACCTTCTGTTTAACGCTGCGTTCACGACAGAGATCGGCCACAGCTCCACCGACACGAAGTACTGGATGTCGGCCAGCGGGCACAGCCGAATCATGGCCGCGAACCATCTGGGCCACTTCCTTCTGACCATGCTCCTCGCGCCTTACCTGGCCCAGGACGGGTCCATGGTCCCGTTGCATGGTGGACAGTCTCCTTCTCCTCACCCTCCTCCTCCTACACCTCAACCTCCTCCTCCTTCTCCTCTTCTCCTCCTCTTGTTTTCTCCCTCCCAAACCTCCTCCTCCCCCTCCTCCTCGATCCTCCTCGATCCTCCTCCTCTGTCTTCCTCCTCGATACTCCTCTTCGATTCTCCCCTGTTGATCCTCCTCCTCGATCCTCCTCATCCTGCTCCTCCTCCTTCTTGGTCCTCGCCTCTTACCGCCATGCTCCTGTTCCTCAGGGTGCTCGCACCTCGATCCTCCTTTCCTCCTCCTTCGCCTTTTCTGCGTTATTGCTCCTCCTCCTCCTGGGCTTCCCGCCCCTCCTGTTCGATCGCTGGACGTCCTTGTGTCCTGGACTTCGGGGGGGACCCAGCCGTTTGGACCAGGGCCTTCGGGTAGGCCCTTAAGCAAGGGGAGAAGCGCCAGCGCCCCCTTCCGTCTCCTCTTCCGTCTCTGCCTTCTCCTCCTCGACTGGTCGGTTGTAAGGCAAGGAAGTTTGTGGCCTGAGCGAGGAAGGGGCAGAGCAGCGAAAATATTGAGAAGTTATAAATCATGGACGTGCAGAGGGGAAGGGGAGGCTGAGACCCGCAACCCAGAGCCTACTCCGCGTCCCCTCAAATTGGGTGCTCCCCAGTAGTGTCATCCGTCGTCCTTGAGAGCCATGCAGTCGTTGGCCATGTGGACGTCGACGAACGGATCCAATCATTATTCCCTGGCGCCGTGGAGCTTCATGGCTCGGTTCCCTCATCCTTGTCGGGCGCATTCTCACTGAAGCTCCGTGTGCGAGCATACTTCCTTTTGGCCGATCTGTGGCGTGTGGTGAGATTCAGCAAAGATTGGCGTGGCAGAGTGGAAACACATCTTTGCGTCGGCCGGTAGGCAGAGGGACTGCGCTGGCGAGTAGAGCAAAACGGGGCTTGCTAGGCGAATTCATCCACCATGCAGGAGGGAGGGGAGGACGACAAGGCGCCGGCCCTGGGGGGTGGGTGGGACGGGGGGGGACCAGCAGAGTGGAAACACATTCATGACAGACGGATTCATCGGTGCAACAGAGTGCGATGCCCATGCAGGAATGAACCACTCGTCCCGTCCGTAGCTTTTTGGGGCTCAAGGCACGCTGTCTCGAGTTGCCTCGTCTGCACCTCAGGCGTTGGTCCCACGCCGCCATGCCCGCTCGTCGCACCCCGCTGCTCGCGGCCCTCCTGCTTGGCGCCGCCGCCGCGGCGGCGCTCTGCGGCGCGGGGGCGTTCTGCGGCGGCGGGGGGCGCGCGCCGCAGGCCACCGCCCTGCGGCAGGGTCTGTCGGCCCGGGCGGCTTTGCCCGTGGAGTCCGTGGCGGACGTCTCTTCGGTCGTGACCGCGCTGCAAATCCAGCAGCCAGCTTGGGCGGCCAACTTGGTCCTCGTGATCGTTCCGATCAGCATCCTCATCATAATCTACCTCCAATCGGAGAAAACGCTGCAGGAGAGGGACGCCGTGATCGGCAAGCAGAGGTTGTGAACTTGGCAACGAACCTTGGAGGTCGAGTGAGGCGCTCTTGGTAGTGCAGTCGCGGCGTCATAACTACGCTGTTGACGCGTCTGGTTTTTGAGAAGCCGTTACTCGCTTGCGGAGCCATGTACATCAGGCCGCTTGTGCGCCCCCTGAAAAATATCTGGGCGAAGGACCCAACCATACGCAGTTGTGAGTACTGCGGTTGTGAGTATCGTCTTCAGTGGAGCTCCCACGAAGCGTGTGTGGGGGGGTGCCGATATGGGTGCGGCGGTGCCATGCAGGCGCTGCCACTGGGGCCTTCTGTGGAGCTCCCCACGGGGTCACGAAACGTTGGAAGGGTGTGCCGGAACGGTTGCGACGGGGCCATGCGGGCGCTGCCACTGGGGCCTTCGGTGGAGCTTCCCATGGAGCTACGATGCGTGTGAGGGGTGTGCCGGAATTGGTGCGACGGTGCCATGCGAGCGTTGCCACTGGGCCGTTGGTGAAGCTCCTCATGAGGCCACAAAACGTGTCAGGGGTGTTTGGAACGGGTGCGGCGGTGCCATGCTGGCGCTGACACTAGGGCCTTCGGTGGAGCGTCCTATGAAACCACGAAGCGTGTGTGCCGACATGGGTGCGACGGGGCCATGCGGGCGCTGCCACTGGGGCCTTCGGTGGAGCTCCCTATGGAGCTACGAAGCGTCTAGTGGGTGTGCCGACATGGGCGTGGCCGTGCCATGCTGGCGCTGCCAGGTGTGTGTGTGTGTGCCGAAAGTGGTGTGGTGGAGCCATGCTGGCGCTGCCACTGGGCCGTCGGTGGAGCTCCCCATGGGGCTACGATTCGTGCGAGGGGTGTGCCGTCATGTTTCTAATATGCGGGGGCAGAGTCGGGGACATCAGGAGGTAGGAGGGAGAATGGACAATGGGGAGGAGGAGAGGAGGGGCGGCGAGACGAGGGATCACCCCCCCCCCGTCCACGGCCAGGGGCGGCCCTCGGCTAGATGCATTTTTGTTTCTTCCTTCTTCTTCCTCTTCTTCTTCCTTTGTCTTACTATCGTCATGTGTGTCTTATGTTTGCAACGTTTTGTTTTCGTGGCATTTTGGGCACCCCACTTTTTTGTTTACAGAAGTATGGTTGAGGTTTATTTGTAATGAAATTTAGTTTTATTATTAGTAGTACCATTACTATCATCATGTTTGGGAATCGTATTGTTGTAGCAGCTAGTATGACCATTGTGGTTTTATGCATCAGTCTGATTGGATGTGTTTTCATTGTTACTGTTAGTACTACTATCATCATTATGACTATTTCAGTGATTTTGTCCATCCGATATTTACCAATCTTGACTACCATTGTTATTCGTATTGTACCACGTGTATAGATAGAGCTTGCTGGATGGTTTTCGGACTTCCAGGTCTCTCATCCAGTCGTCTCGACTATCTCTGTGAAAGTTTGGCTCAAGATCGCCTGGCGGCGAGCGGTTCGGGCGCCACGACGAGCCACTCCGAGGTCGCCGCCTCCGCGCGATCGGCCCTCCTCGCGAGCTCGGCGCTGCTGCTCTGGAGCCAGGCTGGGTGGCATCTAGCAGCCTGGGCTGCAGGACGCTACGGGCCCGGGGCGGCGCGGGCGCTGTCTGTCGCGGGGGCGCGGAGCGTCGCCGCGCTAGGCGAGGTCGCCCAGGCCGCCGCGGGCTGGGGTTGGCGGGCCCTGCACGCGGCCGCGACCCTCGCGAGTTCCCTGCTTGCTCTCGCCTGGGAGCAGCGCGGGTGGCTGGCGCGGGGAGCCTGCGCCTGCTGGTCACGTTGCCGCTCGGCGCTGGAGGCCGCCTGGGCCGTGGGCGCGCAGGCGGTCGGAGGGCTCCGTGGCTGGAGGGCGGCCCGACGGGCCGAGCGCGCACGCGCTCACGAGCTCGCAGCCGCTTCAACCGCTCTCGAGTACGCTCTGGTGGAGATGGCGCTGGTAGGCGGTGTGGCCGTGGGAGCAGCCGACCCTTGCTGGGTGCTGCTCTCCCGCAGTGGCGAGTGGGACGAGGTCCTGGTCTTCGGTCAGGTGCACGGCGCGGACTACAGCCTGGCCCTGACGACGGATGCGACAGGCCTTGCGTTCGTCTGGGTGCTGGTGCGTCTGCTGCCAGAGCACTTCCGCGCCGTGGTCGTGCCTGGCGGGGGGGGTCCCCCGCACGCCGCCCTTCGGCATCGCGGGGGCCCTGGCCAACTGGGTCTGCGAGCCGCCGCACGCCGCGGTCCAGTGGGACCCGAGCGTGGCCGAGCTCGCCGCGCTGCGGCTGGAGGCCCAGGGCGTGGCCGCGGCGCTGCCGACCATCGCGCTGGCGCCGGGGGTGATCTTCGGCGCGGGCTCGCAGGCGGCGGCGGTCCCCGCCTTCATGCCGGTGGGGGGCCCCCTGCCTGCAGTGGGGGGCGGCGCCGTGGTGCCTGCGGCGGCGGCGAGCGCAGGGGCGGCAGCCGCGGCCCCGCGCCGCGGGCGCGGCGGGGCGCGCGGCTGCCGCGGGTCTGGGCTTCGCCGCAGTGGGAGTCCCCGACGGGGCCGCGGCGGAGGCTCCGGCAGCCGGGGGCCTGGGCCTGGCCACGCTGCTCAGGGAGGTGCGCGCGATCCAGGGCCAGCTGCAGGACGGAGGCAGCAAGAGCGGCAGGCACGACAAGAAGGACAAGAAGTCCGACTCCAAGAAGAAGAAGAAGAAGAAGAAGAATAAGAGGTCCGACTCCAGCGGCTCATCGAGCTCGAGCGTGAGCAGTTCGTCAAGCAGCAGTGGCTACCTTCGGTGGCGCGGGCCAAAGGCCAAGAGCCGTCGGGTCGACCCTGCGCAGGGGCGCAAGCTGGAGACCGAGAAGTTCAAGGCGAAGGGCGACCTCCTGGCGTTCGCGGCCAAGCATCCAGGTGCGCTGTCGGGCTACTTCCTGGCGATGGTGCACCGCAAGCTGAGCCACGGGCGCCTGACGGGGACCAAGCAGTTGCGCCACGCGTCGGTGACGACGTGGGCTCAGGCTCATTCGGGCCTGAACGAGCTGCGCGACCAGCGCGAGGTGCAGACGCTGGCGCTGGTCATGGATCTGATCAACACGCAGGACCTGGCGACGGCGATGGACGTGCTGGCGCAGCGCATCATCGCGATCCAGCGGGCCAAGGCGAAGGGGTGCTCCTGGGAGAAGGCGGAGGCCGCGGAGTTGCTGGCGGGGGCGGGTGGCGGGGTCGCTGCAGGCGGCCTCTTGAAGCTCACCATGTGACGAGGTGGCGGAGGGCGCGGCAAAGGTGGCTGCGCCGCGGGGGCCAGGGGTGCACCCTGGCTTCCGTGCTGGTCGGTCTCGGCGACTGGCTGAGCTTTGCGGGTGGTCCCCTGGGGCTACCCCTACGGCGTGGACGCCTCGTTCGGCCCCATGTCGTGGGGTTCGGGAAGTCATCGCCAGTGGTCTTCCCAGTCCCGCTGCTACGGCGTGGTGACGCTGAGCTCGCAAAGTACGGGCGCCAGCAGCGGGGCGCAGTTTTGGTTTGGGCAATCATGTGCATCGTTGTTCTCAACGATCTATACGGCGGGGACGGCGACTACACCATGGTGCCGACGCAAGCCCAGCGACGCGTACAATGGCGCATGCTGATGGGCGTCTCTCGCTTCCTTGCGGCCGCGTTGGCTTGGCCAGAGGCGGCGTCAATTCAGAGGGGTCTTGCGCCACTCCGACGGCTACGAGCCGTCCAGGTGCGTCGCGGAGCCCCTCGGCGAGCGTGGCGGAGTTCCTGGCCGCGCCGCCGCCGTCGACCTGGCTGGGCTGCTGGGCGAACACTTCCCTGGGCTTGCTCATCGGGTTCGCTGTCCCCGCTCGCTGCTTCTGAGCGTGGATCGGCGGCCCGCCAGGCTCAAGAGACCTCGCGCGCTGGCGGGGCCCACCTACCCGAGCCTCGTGGCACGCAACGCGGCGGCGGGCCTGCAGGGGTACGGCTCCAAGAAGAGGGCGCGCAAACATCGTGGCGTTGCTCTCGTTGCTGGGGCCTTCGGCGTGAAGAAGTCGGACACGGAGCAGCGGGTGATCTCGGACTTGCCAGTGAACCAGCTGCTCGATCCTGATGCTCTTCCTCGGCCGACCTTCGCGTGCCCGCCGCGGCCCCGCGTCGTCAAGACGCTGCCAGGCACGCGGGTCAAGCTCTGGAAGCGAGACCTGCGCCACTACTTCCACAGGTTGGCGATCGGCAGAGCTTGGCGGAAGTGCATGGCCCATCCACCGGTCCCAGATCCGCGTAGGGGAGGGGCCAAGGTCTACCCGTTCCACCACGCCGCGCCGATGGGCTTCGCGCCGTCGGCGGGCTGGGCGCAGGCGGCGTCCGACACCGCGTTCCTGAACGCAGGGCTGCCGCAGGAGCGCATGGTCACGTTCGACAAGCCCTGCCCGACCGAGCTGCCGCTCTGGGGCGGGGGTCCATCGTCGACGACCTCTGGGCTCTGGACGAGCGCTCTGCGGGCGACCGCGCGCGGAACCAGGCCGCCATCTGGATGACCAAGGCCGAGCGCGCCCGGGGCCGCATGGGCGTGCCAGTGCATCGCGGCAAGTCTGTGGACGGCGGCGGCGGTGAGTTCCAGGGCACCGAGGTTCACCCGACGGAGCACTGGCTTGGGACCGCCCGCCGCCGCCGCCTGGACCTCTTCGCGGCCGCCCTCGCGCTCCTGGGTCAGCAGCTGGTCTACCGCAAGGACGTGGAGCGCCTGGTTGGCAAGCGCGGGTTCTGTCAGAGCTGTCGACCTTGCCTGCGGTCGACGTTCTCTCAGGTCTATGCGTGGCTGGGGCGCCTGCCGCTGCAGGGGCGCAGGCCCGTGGCGTGGTGCCCGTCGGCGTGGCACGAGGTGCTGGCGTCGGCCATCCTGCTGCCGTTCGCGGAGCAGGACCTGGATGCGGACTGGTGTCCCCGCGTGGAGTGCGCGGGCGCCGCGCCAGGTGGACATGGTCGGGCCCGGGCGACGCTGCCGCTGGACTCGGCGCAGCACATCGCCAGGTGGGCCGACCGCCGTGCGCCCTACACCACGCTCGGCGACGGCTTCGGCGTCGACGTGGACGTCGAGGGCCGCTGCAGCCTGGCCCGCGTCACGCTGCCGCCAGTGGGGCACTGGTTCAAGGTGGGCAGGCCAGGCGGCTACGGGCACACCACGCTGGAGGAGGCGCGCGCCAAGCTGTGGGGCATGGAGGCCCGATTGCATCGGCCCTCGGAGCTGGGGCAGCGAGTACTGCATACTGGTGACAACGCCCCCTGCGAGGGCGCCTTCATCAAGGGGCGCAGTGCCAGTCGCAGGCTTAATCGGCTGTGCCGCCGCAGGGCGGCCATCGAGCTGGCAGGGGGGTTCTCGACGAGCAAGAACCCTGCCGACGAGCCCAGCGGCTGGCATGGGTCACGCCAGGCACGCGGCGGCGGGGGCAAGCCGCCTCAGCCGCTGCCCCGCCAGGAGGTGATCCCGCTGGCGCCGCGAGGCTGGGCATCCCGCGAGAAGCTCTTCCTGCACTTCTGCTCCGGGCTGGGGCGCGAGGGCGACCTGTGCGAGATGGTCGAGCAGGAGGCGCGGGAGGCTGGCCTGGTGGTGAAGGGGCTGGCCTACGACCCCGTGGTGGACCCCGCCCACGACCTGGCGTCGCCCGCGCTGGTGCGCGAGCTGAGGGGCCTGCGCAGTAGCGGCGACGTGATGGGCTCCTTCGCGGGGCCGCCCTGCTCGACCGTCAGCCGCGCCAGGCATCGCGTCCTGTGCCGCGGCCCGCGCCCGTTGCGCTTTCGAGAGGAGCCGCTCTTGCCACTGCCTGGACTGTCAGAGACCGAGCGCCGAGCGTGCGCACTGGGAACGCACCTCTTCCTCCTCTGCGTCGAGTCGTTCACCAGAGTTCCTCTCAGAGGGGGCTGGGCAGGACAGGAGCATCCTCAGGGCCCAGGCCGTCACCCCTTCCCGTCGTTCTGGAATGCACAGGAGGTTGTGGAGTGGATCTCGGAGTTCGGGTTGCACGTCGTCTCGTTCGATCAGCGTCGGCATGTGTCGATGTCTCGGAAGCCCGCGTCTGTCGTCACCAATGACGCCAGGGCCGTTGGTGTCCTGGGGCTTCGCTGCAATCATCCACGCCGTCATAAGGGTATATATGGCCTGGCCCCTGGGGGGGGCTTCGTCACCGCTCAGCTGGCTCGTTATCCTCCGCAGCTGTGCCGGGCTCTTGCTCGCTTGGCGGTCGGCGCGCTCGTCACCCATCAACAAGACCAGAGCCATGGCCGACGACCATGGCAGGCGCCGTGGGCGCATCATTACCATCTTGATGAGCGCGCTGAAGCCAGTGACGACCGACAGGTACGCCGCCGCACTGTGCGCTTTCAGCTCTGACCTGGAGGCGCTGGGCTACGGCGTCCACGAGCTTTCTGAGGAGCAGCTCGACTGGTTCCTGGCCGAACGTGTGGTGGACCTGTTCGAGGAGACTGGCGGGGTGGAAGGGCTCGGGACGGCCTCGACTCTGCTGGCTGCCTTCGCGAAGGCGAATCCTCGGCATCGCTGCCGCGCGGCCTGGAAGGCGCTGGATGTCTGGCGCGCCCGGAGGCCGCCTCTGCAGGCGCCCGCGCTGCCAGCGGTGCTGGCGCTGGGCATCGTGAACTGTCTCGTCTTGGCAGGGGAGTGTGGCTGCGCGGCCGCCGTGCTGCTGTGCTTCACGGGCCTCCTGCGGGCGTCCGATGCGCTCTCGCTGGGCGGCCCGACCTGGATCGGGACCACCTCCGGCTCCGTGGCGCTGCTCGGCCGCGCCAAGAAGGGGGCAGATCAGAAGGTCCTGTTCGAGGAGCCGTCCACCGTCAACTGGTCGGACCACTACATTTTGCGTTGCCCCGCCAAGGCGGGGCAGAAAGTGTGCCCGATCTCGTGCCCTCGGCTCCAGCGGTGGCTCCAGAAGGCCGCGGATGCGCCAGGGTTCGGCGCCGTGCACTGGACGCCCCACGGGCTGCGCCGAGGCGGAGCCACCGAGCTGCTGGCGCGGGGAATCCCGCGGGCAGACATCATGCTCTTCGGGCGGTGGCTCTCAGAGAGATCGGCGCGCGAGTACCTGCGTCGTGGGGAGGTGAGCCTTACTCGTTTGCGCGTAGGCATTTCCAGTTCTGCTTGGTCTCTTGCCTACATATTCTGTTCAGTTGGGGCCCAGGTGTGGGCCGTAGTCTGATTTCAGTATACCTTCTTTTCTTCTCTGATTTTTGTTTCGAAGCTGTCGCTGGACAGGGGAAGGTGGCATTGGCCTGCGCAAGCTTGCCTGATGCGGTCGTGACCGCATCTCACCTTTGAACAAAGTCAAGGGGGCCTTCCACCGTGTCTTTATTCCTGTACGATTCGCGTGCGCCCTCCCCTGTCAAGGGTCGGAGAGTTGGTTGTAGGTGACGTTCTGAAATAGATCGAGCTTGCTGGATGGTTTTCGGAATGCCAGGTCTCTCATCCAGTCTCGCCCCGACCATCTCTGTGAAATTTTGGCCCCGCTGCGCTCCCACCCACCCGTGGTGGTCACCATGCGACGTTGTGGGGTGCGCGGGCCACTCATCGCTCCTCCTGGCGAGGCACTGGCCTGCGCAAGCTTGCTTGATACGGTCGTGACCACATCTCACCTTTGAACAAAGTCAAGGGGGCCTTCCACCGTGTCTTTATTCCTGTACGCTTCGCGTGCGCCCTCCCCTGATAAGGGTCGGAGAGTTGGTTGTAGGTGACGTTCTGAAATGCTTATTCGTATTCGAAACCGTATTATTATAGCATCGTGCCAGTCGTAGTTTTGATTGTACTTGGTTACTAGTGCTGCAACTAATCAGAATTGTTGTTTTCTTTTGTTTATTATTGTTATTTCGAATGCCTTGCGGCCTGCGCCTCGGACCCTGAAGGGAGACGACGGCGACGACGACGACGACGACGACGACGACGATGACGGCGGCGGCGGCAGCGGCGACGACGCTGACGTGGGCCAGAGTCCTCAGGGATGCTCCTTGGGGTCTCTTCGGAAGGCTCTCCGGGGCCTCTGGGGAGAAATTGTCGGGCTTTTTGGGGACCTCTTGGGGGCCTCTTGGGGGGGCCTCTTAGGGTTTCCTGGGGACCTCTTGTGGGCCTGTTGGGGCCTCGTGGGGACCTCTTGGGGCCGGACCTCTCGGGGCCGAGGGCACGATATGTCTGTTCGGGTCCCCCGTCTGCGCGCGCTCTTGGAGCTTTCTCGGGGGCTCGTGCAGCACCAGCGCGCCGTCCACGGCGTCAGGAACGAAACGAGGAGGTACGTCAAGGCGGTCGGCGTTTACCCACCGTGCCAAACTGACTTCGGCAGCGCTTCCGCTGCGTTCGTCACATCTTGGGATCCTCCCCAACGCATGCACAAAGATGCTACGTTCGGGGGCTACAGAGCCTCTCCCCGACGACCTTGTGTAGTCCCTGGACAGATGACAGTGCCTTGTGCCGGCAGGCGAAAAAGGAGGGGCATGTTAGACCTTTGGCTGCAGGAGCGGTGAAGACCGCCGTAAGATGCAGCTGAGATAGTATTGCACAGAATTTGAGACGCCTCGAGCCACCTTGGGAAGAAGAAGGGGGCCTCTTAGGCCGAGTTGGAAGCGTGTCTTTGGCTGTCTTGGGGTCCTCTTGAGCTGTTTGGGGGCCCTCTTGGAGGCCTCTTGGGCCGTCTTGGGGCGATCTTGGGGGCCCCTTTGCGCCGTCTTGGAACGGCGGGAAGTGGAAAAGGCGAGAACGCCTAAATCTTAAAGCAGCCAACGGCAAATCGGGGCGTCCTGAAGGCCTGGACAGTCTCGAGGGCGTGAAGGCGTTTGGACCGATTGGTTGGCGATAAGGGACCCTCTTGGACAGTCTCGGGGGCCTCTAGTGACACTCTTGGCCTTTCTTGGTGCTCTCTGAGACCCTAGGACTCCCAGGGGGGATGCGTATCTGTGACCCCGCCCTTCCCCCCCAAGCCGCCCCGCGGGACCTCCACCGGGACACCCCACAGGACCCCCCTGGCGACCCACCCCCCTCCCCCGGCGTGGAGGGGATCAAAGGGAGGGGGTTTTCTTTCGACTCGATTACGACATTTCTAGATTTGTCTCGCTGATTGTATCATCTCTTTTTGTTTGTGTTTCTTATTGTTATTGTGTTTCTTCTTACTATTATGTTTATATTGTATTTGTTCTTGTCATCGCTACCAGAAGCATTAGCATTGTTATCATTCGTCTTCTTACGTCTTCTTTGTGTGTTTGTCCTCTTCGTCTTCTTCCTCTTTCCTCCTCCTTCTCCTCCTCCTTGTCCTCCTCCTCCCTCGTCCTCAGACCCCCCACATTGTGATTACTCGGCGCCGTCGGCCCCAGGGCAGGGTTTTCGTCGCGGGCCGCTTCTCGATGACCCCGTGGCCCGAAGGCAGCCCCCGCAGGCCGAAATCGATGCAAACCCGTTTTTTTGGTTTTTGTTCGCGACGCCTGGAGGTCCTGGTCGTCGTCGTCGTTGTCGACGGCCTCCTCCTCCTGCTCCTCCCCGTTCTTTTCCTCAATGGATGCGAAGAGGAACACCAACTGCATAGACATTCGCTGTCGGAGGTCCGCTCTGATTTCTCGGATCAGCGCCCAGCCCCCTTAGTGGCGCCTTCGACGCCGACGACGACGCCGACGCCGACGACATCGACGAAACCAACGACGCCGACGACGCCTCTTCGCGCAGGACGGGTCCATCGTCATGGTGGGCAGCATGGGTTTTCGGTGGTTCAAGAATGGGTTTCTGAGGGAGGGGGTCGTAAGGACGAGGTGATCATACAATCCACATGCACCCTTGGATCCCTTTCCGTTCTTAGGGCCCCATCCATAAGGACCCCATCTTTGAACCGCCGAGGTGCGTGGTGGGCGGACCCTAAGAATCTCATGGTGGATTTCGGCGTGCCACCGCCCAACATCCGAGGGGCCTGCGCCCGCGTGCCCGCTCGGCCCTGGGAGCCATATTGACTCTTTGCCGATCCGAGTCGTTTCGGCCTCGGGGCTTCCGACTCCGGTTCGGTTCGGCTGCAGGCAGCAGGAGAGAGGAAGCAGGGGGGAGGAAAGGATGAGAGGGAGGAGAGGAGAGAGAGAGGCGCGCGCGACGACGACGACCGGACGACGACGATGCTCGCCTCCGCCGCGCCGGCTTCGGCTTGGACCTCGCGTATGCCTCGTCTCGGGCCGACGGTCGTCGATTCCGAGGCCGTTCGGTCTGCCTGCCGATCTCTGACGGTCGACTCGATGTTCAGGTCCGACTTAGGGATATCCTGCTCGGCCCAGCCAGGATGCCCTGGAAAGGGCCCTGCGCTCTGGAGGGGTCGAGGAGCTGACGTCCCCAGACCTCGGGTGTCATGTGAGCATTCCAGAAAGGCCTTCGCCTTCGAGGATCGCAGGAGTCGCCATCTCTTCGGCGGAAGGCCGCGGAAGTGCGTCGGGAGCTGGCGGAAGTAAGACGGGGCCGCCTCCGCGGGCGGAAGGCCGGCGGGAGCCGGCGGAAGTAGAAGATGCGCCCCCAAGAGATGGCAGTCTTTTCTGGTTTCAGGGGATCCAAAATCAACCATGCGTTCGATCCCGGGGCTTTTCTGGCTCTCGATTTCGGCCTCGTAGAGCCAGCAGGGAAGGGCCCGGGACGAGAAGGTGTCCTTGGGGAAATGCGTCGGGACCTGCCCGCGGGCGAGCAAAGTATTCCGTCCGAAAACTGGGCCGAAGGACTGGGAAGGTAACCTTTCTTCAGAGCTCCGAGTCATCTTGGGTGGGGGGGTGTCGGGGGTAGCTACAGATTCGCGCATCGGGGGCCCAAGCCTGATTTACTGAGGACCGCACTTGCCCCGGAGAATTCGGGCGTCCACTCCCTCTCTTTCCCAGCGGAAGGTGCGCGGAAGCGGGCGGAAGTGAAGCGATGGCTGCTCTGCTGGCGCACGCAGGCGGCAACATGTGATAGCCCCCAAATCGGTCAACAACTTCCCGATTCTGGTTTTCTGGGGCGGGCCAGCGCGTCGTTAAAACAGCCCAACCTGCACGTTTTGAAACCAGAGGCCGTTTCTTGGCCCTGGGGCCCTCCAAATACAGCTCGCAGCGAAAGAGAAATCCCTGGAAAGGCGTCGGGAGCTCCAGCGGCCGACGATTGAAAAAAACAAAAAACTCGTCGGAGTGTCTGGAGGGAAAAGGGATTTCGCAGCGAGGGAGATTTCCTTGGGGAAAGTAGTCGGGAGCCCCAGCGGCCGACGACCTGATAAGATAGAACTGTCGGTCGTCTTCTGGTGGGGTGAGGAGTGGTTCTGCTTTTTTGCTCTCTGCATGGGCCTCGGGGATCCTCGTGGCCGCAGCTGGGCGCGGCCCGAATGATGGGCCAGGAACGTGTCCGAGGGGGACGCGGCCGCCTGCGCATTTCCCGTGGCGAAGGCCCTCCATGCCTGAGACCGCCTGCCGTTCTCCGCCTCCTCCTCCTCCTCCTCCTCCTCCTCCTCCTCCTCCTCCTGTTCGTCCTCGTTCTCGTCCTCCTCCTGGGAAGCAGGGCCCGCTCGGGCAAGTCCCAGCGGCGGCAGGGCGGGCGCCGGGGGGGGGGGGAAGACCATGACACATACAGTGGAGGCCACCACCACGAGGAGCACACGCGAGCACACACTCTGGGAGGTCCGCGGTGGCTTCCTGGATCTACGCGGCCCCCCCCCCGCTGGCGGCTGGGCGCCGTCTCACGGCACGCTCCGCGCGCCGGGCGCCTGGGGGGCGGTCTGGAGTCCAGGGCCGATCAGAGAGACAGCCACGAGCCCGGGAGGAACTCCAGGAGCTCACGCTGATGCAGTGCAGTGGAAGTGCACGCCAAGAAACATCCTGCTTGCCTCCAGGGTGCCCTGGGGTTCTTGGGCTTCGAGGGTTTTGCCATGGAAAGCGTGGCGTTCCCACACTAGGAATCAATGGACGTCCTGGTGTCTCAGGGTTGGGTTTCTTGTGGAAGGTTTCTCGTGGTCGAGACTCAACTGTGTAAAACAGGTCGCGGAGGACCAAAAGGAAACGACCACCCTTCCCTGCACAGTCGCATTTGTTCGGCACCCGTGCAGGGTTTGTTCGCTGCGCTGAAGGATTCGGGTTCGTGTCCGGGTTTAGGGGGGTGCAGCAGGCTTGTAGGGACTGTGTCCAGGTTTATTCTGGAGATGCTGCAGTGCAGTATTTTGTTTGTGCCACCGTCAGGAAAATTTAGGGGACCGAAGAATGACATAAACATAAACTCGGAGGTCCGCGCGGATTTCTCGGATCGTCGCTGGACCCCCTCCCTGGCGCGCGGAGCGCGCCAGGGGCGGCGCCGGAGGCGCCGCCGGGAGGGCCCAGCGCCGATCCGAGAAATCCGCGCGGACCTCCGAGTTTTTATGTTTAGTCTTATTTTTTGTTCCCCTGAAATTGCTTTCGAGGGATGTTGGGTATCCAGGTCTAGCGTGTCCGGGCTCACGGGGCCCTGATCGACCCAGACGTCCAGGCGTCGGGGAAGAGAGCGTGGCGCCTCGTCGCCGTCGTCGTCGTCGTCGTTTTTGCCGTCGTCGATGTCGTCGTCTTTGCCGTCGTCGTCATCGTCGTTGCCGTCGTCGTCGTCGTCGTTGTCGTCGTCGTCGTCGTCTTTGTCGTTTTTGTCGTCTTTGTCGTTGTCGTCGCCGCCGTCGTCGGCGTCGTCGTGTCGGCTTCCGGGGGCGGCGGTCTCTGGGCCCCGGGGCCATCAGAGAGTGCCGGCGACGATCAGCCAGTCCCAGGGATTGGATTCCGATCCGGGGATCGATTGCACAATCGACCTGTCCCATCGTTGATTCTTGGTCGAATCTACAGGAATGCCCAGAATGCTCTTCGGGACGCTCTACGTTTGTTTGTTGCAGACTCGTCGAGCAGCTCAATCCTGGGGCAGATCGGTTCAGTAGCCGATCCCGGGCTCGAGGGTTGAAGGCTCCCGCGTGCCGCGGGGGGCTTGGCTGTCCCTGTTGGTCCGTAGGGATCGACAGTCCAGGGTTCGCCAGGGAGTGGCTTCCTTCCAAAACAACCCCGAAACCCTGCGGAAACCCGCCACGAGCCCTCCAGGGAAGGGCTCTGGGAGGCTTGTTGGAGGGTTTCGGGGGGTTTGGGAAGGTTTTTCGTCGTTTGGGGGGGAAAACCAGTCTTAAGCCGGGCGTGTCCCTCTACAGGAGGAATATCCAAAAATAGTAAAAAATAGTGTGGGGACGATTTTTGTATTATTCTGACAATTTTGGTGTATGTTTTCGAATATGTTTTTCCCCCCAGAATCCGCCTGTAGGAGGACACGCCCGACTTAAAACCAGTCCCTTGCGAACCGTATTGTGATCGTAGGGGGGGCCTCGGGGCACTTTTTGAAGCCGCCCGCGGGCTCACGCGTGCACCATGTCCCCGGGGCCCAGGCGGAGGAGGAGGAGGAGGAGAAGGAGGAGGACCTCCTCATCCTCCCTTCTCCCCTGTCCTACATCTGGTAGCGGTGGTAGAAAATCTGCCCATTATATGATCCGGAAGTTTGGCTTGGCGTCTCGCGCAGCCAGTTCTGGCCCACCACGTTTCGGCGGAGGGGGGGAGGAGAAGGAGGGGAAGGGTCCCCTTCAGGGCCAGGTGCGCCATGAGGGCCGGCGGATCAGCCAGGTGCCGTTCGAGAAACGCCGCGTGTACATGTCAAAGGGCGTGTACGACGTCAGCAAGTATGCTGGCGTGTGCTTCGCCAACCTGCTCAGGACCAAGGTCATCAGCAGGAATATCAAAGTCAACGTCATGACGCCCGGTCTCGTCTCCACGGAGATCAACCAGAACAATGCCGACTACAAGGAGATCGCAGGATTCTCCGTAAGCCCTGAGGAGGCGGGCTTTCCTGTGCCCTTGCCACCCGACAGGTTGGGGTTGTCAGACGTATGACAAGAGCTCCCAGCCCGCCTCGCACACCCCCGCATACCGCGGCCGCCAGGCCCCAAGGGTGCCGGTGCTCCCTGGGTGTCCCGTCTCGTGCCTTCGACGAGGCTTACAGTGTGCCGGTGCTCCCTAGGGGTTCCGCGGCGCCTTCTCGGGTGGGGATCGTTCGGAGCAAAGCGACTTGTTTGTGCTGTTTTTCGTGGCTCTCGCAGTTGTATGACCTGTCAAAATGAAAAGGCGGGCCGCGCGCTGTTTGAGACCTCGTTCGTCACGCGACCCACGGAGTTCGTCTACCCCTACTGGTTCCCCCCGGACGTCATGAGGTCGGAGGCGCCCGTGAAGTACGCTCCGCGGTTTAAGGGCTCCCCGACGTGCAAGCATTATCGAAGAGGCCTACGGCGAATCACCGCCGCCCCCAGCCTGTTGGAATCGCCCATGTGGCCGAGCGTTGTGACAAGAGCTCGGCCAAGCTATCGGACCATGGTTTACCCCAGCCGTTGCACCTTTCGCGGAATTTTTGGGGGAGGATGGCGGGGAAGATCAGGAGGATGAGGAGGAGGAGGAGGAGGAGGAGGAGGAGGAAAAAGGAGGGGGCATCTTGGGATCCTCGGGGGGCACTCTTGGGGCCTCCTGGGAGCTTCCTGGGAGCCTCTTGGAGGCATCTTGGGTACCTTCTTGGACCCCTTTAGGGCCTGGGGGGCTTCTCGGGGGCCTCTTTGGCCGTCTCAGGGCATTCCTGGCTCGTCTGATGACGTCGGAAGCCGTCTTGGGGGCCCCTCTGGGCCGACGTGGGGCCCTCTTGGGGTGCTCCGGGGCCGTCTTGCAGACCATCTTGGGCGTCTTGGAGGCCTCTTGGGCAGTCTTGGGGCCATCTTGGGGCCGTGTTGCGGGCCTCTTGGGGCCGTGTTGGGCTGTTCTGGGGCCATCGTGGAGGCCTCTTGGACGATCTTGGGGCGATCTTTGGGGGCTCTTGGGCCGTCTCGGGCCATCGGAAGGCCGAAAATAAGCAAATGCCAGAATCCTTCATAAACCTATGGGAAATTAATGGTGCTGGAGGCCTTTGGGGGGCCTCTTGGGCCGTCTTGGGTCATCTTGGAGCCATCTTGAGCCGTCTTGGTGGGCTCCTAGCCCGTTTGACGCCGTCGGAAGCCGTCTTTGGGGCCTCTCCGGGCCGACTGAGCGACCTCTTGGGGTGCTGCAGGCCCGTTTTGGATGCCATCTTGGGCGTCTTAAAGACCCCTTGAGCCGTCTTGGGCCATCTTGGACCCATCTTGGGCCATCTTGGTGGGCTCCAAGCCCTTTTGGTGCCGTCGGAAGCCGTTTTGGGCCCTCTCCAGGCCGACTGAGCGACTTCTTGGGGTGCTGCAGGGCCGTGTTGGATGCCATCTTGGGCGTCTTGGAGACCTCTTGGGCGGTCTTGGGGCTCCTTTGGGGCCGTCTTGGGGGCCTCTTGGGCCGTTTTGGGGCCATCTCTTGGACGATCTTTGGGGGCTCTGGGGCCGTCTCGGGCCGTCAGAAGGCCGAAAAGGAGCAAATGCCAAAATCCTTTATAAACCTGTAGGGGATTAATTGTGTTGGTCTCTTCGGGCATTCCTGGAGTCTTGGAGGCCTCTTGGGCGCCTCTTGGGCAGTCTTGGGCCGTCGTGGAGTGTTCTTGGGCGGACTTGGAAGTACCTTGGACCCTCTTGGGCAGTCTTGGAGGCCATCTTGGAGGCACCTTGGAGGCCATCTTGGCCTTCTTGGAGGCATCTTGGAGTCCAGTTGGGGCCATCTTGGGCGTGAAAGGAATTGACTGGCGCAGTTTGCGGTCCCTTCTGGGTGGCCGGTTGGACGGGCTGGAGCCCCAGGGGAGAATTCGATTGGAAAAAGAACCAACGCCCTAACCGAAAGGATCCAGCAACGCCAGGCACCCTTGTGTCAAGCACAAGGGGCGGCGGATCGAAGACGCCTACGGCGAATCACCGCCGCCCCCTGCCTTTTTGGAAGCGCCTATGTGGCCGAACGTTAAGGCCAGACCTGCCAAGCTATCGGAACATGTGTTCCCCGAATCGGTTTGGGAAGCCTTCGGGAAATACGTGGGCATCTTGAAGGTCATCTTGGCCGTGTGGAGAGGCTATTTTGACCCTTCGGGCCTTCTTGGAGGTCGTCTTGGAAGGCTCTTGGGCCGTCTTGGGCCGTCTTGGGGCCGTCTTGGGCCTGTTGGGCGATCTTTGGGGGCACTTGGGCCGTCTCGGACCGTCGGAAGGCAGAACAAAAAGCAAATGCCACAATCCTACAAACAACTCATGGGGAATCGCTGATTTTTGCCTTTTCGGACCTTCCTGGAGGCCCTCTTGGGGGCCTCTTGGGCCATCTTAGGGCCATGTTCGGCCGTCTTGGTGGACTCCTAGTCCGTCCGTCGCCGTCGGGAGCCGTTTGGGGGGCCTCTATGGGCCGACTTGGGGCCCTCTTGGAATGCTCCAGGGTCGTTTTGGAGGGAGACCATCTTGGGCGTCTTGAAAGCCTCTTGGTCCGTCTTGGGGGCCTCTTGGGGCCGTGTTGGGGGCTTCTTGGGCCGTTCTGGGGCCGTCTTGGAGGCCGCCTGGGCGATCTTTCGGAGATCTTTGGGGGCTCTTGGGCCGTCTCGGGCTGTCGGAAGGCCATTTTGACCCTTCGGGCCTTCTTGGAGGACGTCTTGGAGGGCTCTTGGGTCGTCTTGGAGGCCATCTTGAGCGTCTTGGGGACCTCTTGGGCCGTCTTGGGGGCCGCTTGGGGCCGTGTCTTGGGCCTCTTGGGCGATCTTTGGGGGCACTTGGGCCGTCTCGGGCCGTCGGAAAGCCGAAACGAAGCAAACGCCCAAATCCTTCAAAAACCAATCGGACATCAAGTATGTTGTTTTTGTTTCGGCCCTTCCTGGAGGCCCTCTTGGAGGCCTCTTGGGCCATCTTAGGGCCATGTTCGCCCGTCGTGGTGGGTTCCTGGTCCGTCTGACGCCGTCGGAATTCGTTTGGCGGGCTTCTATGGGCCGACGTGGGGCCCTCTTGGAATGCTCCAGGGCCATCTTGGAGGGATGCCATCTTGGGCGTCTTAAAGGCCTCCTGTGCAGTCTTGGGGGCCTCTTGGGGTCGTCTTGGGGCCCTCTTGGGCCGTTCTGGGGCCATCTTGGAGGCCTCTTGGGCGATCGCTCGGCGATCTTTGGGGGCTCTTGGGCCGTCTCGGGCCGTCGGAAGGCTGAAAAGAAGCACATGTCAAGTCAAAATCCGTCAAACACCTAAGGCAAATCAATGTTTTTTGGCATCTTGAGGCCCTCTTGGGGGCCTCTTGGGCCGTCTTGGGCCAGCTTCGAGCCAACTTCGGCCATCTTGGTGGGTTCCTGGCACGTCTGACGCCGTCGGGAGCCGTCTTGGAGGCCTTTGTGGACCGTCTTGGGGCCCTCTTGGGGCGCTTCGGGGCCGTCTTGGAGGCCATCTTGGCCGTCTTGGAGGCCATCTTGGGAGTGTTGGAGGCCTCTTGGGCTGTCTTGGGGCCCTCTTGGGGCCGTCTTGGAGGCCACTTGGGCCATCATGGGGCCCTCTTGGGGGCCTCTTGGGCGATCTTGGGGGCCTCTTGGGCCGTCTTGGGCCGTCGGAAAGCCGAGAAGGTGCAAATGCCAAAATCCTAAAATAAGAGACAAGGCAAATCAATGATGTTGGCCTCTTCGGGCCTTCCTATAGGACGTCTTGGAGGGCTCTTGGGCCGTCTTGGAGGCCTCTTGCGGGCCTTTTGGGCCGTCGTAGACCATCTTGAGGCCATCTTGGGCCGTCTTGGGTGCATCTTGGAGCCATCTTAGACGTCTTTGAGGCCATCTTGGCTGTCTTGGAGGCATCTTGGAGGCCATCCTGGGCCATCTTGGCCGTCTTGGAGGCCATCTTGGGCCAACTTGGGGCAACAAAGGCATTGACGGATGGATTTTCGGGAATCTCCCGGGACCCCGGCGGGACAGGCCGAAGCCCCAGGGTGAGTTCTTTTCCGGGCAACAAACCAAAACCAAAAGCCATATCATCCGGCACGCCAGGCCCCCCTTTGATAAATCAAAAGGGGGCGGCGGATCGAAGACGCCTACGGCGAATCACCGCCGCCCCCGCCTTGTTGGAAGCGCCTATGTGGCCGAACGTTGAGGCCAGACCTGCCAAGCTATCGGACCATGTGTTCCCCGAATCGGTTTCGGGGAGCACGTGGGCATTTTGAAGGTCATCTTGGCCGTCTGGAGGCCATTTTGACCCTTTGGGGCCTTCTTGGAGGACGTCTTGGAGGGCTCTTGGGCCGTCTTGGAGGCCATCTTGAGCGTCTTGGAGACCTCTTGGGCCGTCTTGGGGCCTCTTGGGGCCGTGTCTTGGGCCTCTTGGGCGATCTTTGGGGGCACTTGGGCCGTCTCGGGCCGTCGGAAAGCCGAAACGAAGCAAATGCCAAAATCTTTCAAAAACCAATGGGAAATCAATGACTTTTGCCTTGTCGGACCTTCCTGGAGGCCCTCTTGGGGGCCTCTTGGGCCGTCTTGGGCCATCTTAGGGCCATGTTCGCCCGTCTTGGTGGACTCCTGGTCCGTCTGACGCCGTCGGGGGCCGTTTGGGGGGCCCCTATGGGCCGACTTGGGGCCCTCTTGGAATGCTCCAGGGCCGTTTTGGAAGCCATCTTGGGCGTCTTAAAGGTCTCCTGTGCCGTCTTGGGGGCCTCTTGGGGCCGTCTGAGGTCCTCTTGGGCCGTTCTGGGGCCATCTTGGAGGCCTCTTGGGCGATCTTTGGGCGATCTTTGGGGGCTCTAGGGCCGTCTCGGGCCGTCGGACTGCCGAAACGAAGCAAATGCCACAATCTTTCAAAAACCAATGGGAGATCAATGATTTTGGCCTCTTCTGGCCTTCCTGGAGGCCCTCTTGGGGGCCTCTTGGGCCGTCTTGGGCCAGCTTCGAGCCAACTTCGGCCATCTTGGTGGGTTCCTGGCACGTCTGACGCCGTCGGGAGCCGTCTTGGAGGCCTTTGTGGACCGACTTGGGGCCTTCTTGGGGCGCTTCGGGGCCGTCTTGGAGGCCATCTTGGCCGTCTTGGAGGCCATCTTGGGAGTGTTGGAGGCCGTCTTGGGGCCCTCTTGGGGCCGTCTTGGAGGCCTCTTGGGCCGTCACGGGGCCCTCTTGTTGGCCTCTTGGGGGATCTTGGGGCGATCTTGGGGGTCTCTTGGGCCGTCTGGGGCCGTCGGAATGCCGAGAAGAAGCACATGCCCAAATCCTTCAAAAACCTAGGGAATATTCATGATGTTGGCCTCCTCGGGGCTTCCTGTAGGACCTTTTGGAGGCCTCTTGGGCCGTCTTGGAGGCCTCTTGGGGGCCTCTTGGGGCCTCTTGGGCCATCTTCAGGCTATCTTAGGCCGTCTGGGGTACATCTTGGGCCGTCTTGGAGGCATCTTGGAGCCATCTGAGCCGTCTTGGAGGCCATCTTGGCCGTCTTGGAGGCCATCTTGGAGCCGTCTGGAGCAGGAGAAGCCTGTGCAACCGGCTTTTTCGGCAATCTCCCGGGACCCCGGCGGGACGGGCCGAAGCCCCACGGGGGAGCTCTTTTGGAAAAGGAGCCGAAACCAAAGCCCATATAGTCTGGCAGGCCGGGCACCCTTTTGGTACATCAAAAGGGGGCGGCGGATGGAAGACGCCTACGGCGAATCACCGCCGCCCCCTGCCTTTTTGGGAGCGCCTATGTGGCCGAACGTTGAGGCCAGACCTGCCAAGCCATCGGACCATATGTTCCCCGAATCGGTTTGGAATGCCTTCGGGGAACACGTGGGCATCTTGAAGGTCATCTTGGCCGTCTTGGAGGCCTCTTGGGCGATCTTTCGGCGATCTTTGGGGGCTCTAGGGCCGTCTCGGGCAGTCGGAAGGCCGAAAAGAAGCAAATGTCAAAATCCGTCAAAACCTCAGGAACGTCAATGTTTTTGGCCTCTTCTGGCCTTCCTGGAGGCTCTCTTGGGGGCCTCTTGGGCCGTCTTGGGCCAGCTTCGAGCCAACTTCGGCCATCTTGGTGGGTTCCTGGCACGTCTGACGCTGTCGGGAGCCGTCTTGGAGGCCTTTCTGGGCCAACGGGGGACCCTCTTGGGGCGCTTCGGGGCCGTCTTGGAGGCCATCTTGGAGGCCATCTTGGGCGTGTTGGAGGCCTCTTGGGCCGTCTTGGGGCCGTCTTGGAGGCCACTTGGGCCGTCATGGGGCCATCTTGGGCGATCTTGGGGCGATCTTGGGGGTCTCTTGGGCCGTCTGGGGCCGTCGGAATGCCAAGAAGAAGCAAATGCCCAAATCCTTCAAAAACCTAAGGAATATTAATGGTTTTGGCCTCTTCGGGCCCGCCTGGAGGACCTCTTGGAGGCCTCTTGGGCCGTCTTGGAGGCCTCTTGGGGGCCTCTTGGAGGCCACTTGGGCCGTCATGGGGCCCTCTTGGGCGATCTTGGGCGATCTTGGTGGGTTCCTGGCACGTCTGACGCCGTCGGGAGCCGTCTTGGAGGCCTTTATGGGCCGACTTGGGGCCCTCTTGGGCCGTCTTGGAGGCCGTCTTGGACCATCTTGGGCGGACTTGGAGGCCATCTTGGAGGACATCTTGACCATCTTGGACGCCATCTTGAGCCGTCTTGGAGGATTGTTTGTGCACGTTGGGGTCCTGGGCAATCCTCCCGGGACCCCGGCGGGACGGGCCGAAGCGCCAGGGGGAGCCCTTTTGGAAAAAGAACCAAAACCGAGAAGATCCAGCACGCCAGGCACCCAAGCGATGAATCGACAGGGGGCGGCGGATCCAGTGGCTTTCGGCCCACCCCGCCATCGTGCCTGGGATGTCCGTCAGAGGCCCATTTCATGCATGGGAGGATCTACTCCCAGGGACGCCATGGCCGCCCAGGGACACCCAGAAGTAGGGGTGATGCACGCGACTGGGCGCGACGTGAGGGGTGGGTGGGCCCTTTGGGAGACTACAGAAACCCTGCCAGAGAGCGCTTCGCATTCCTCCACGCCTTGACGTGCCAGGAGGCACGCTGGCGGATAAACACGAGGAGCCCAAGGACTGGCTGTGGCGGCCAGAGAAGTTCCAGAGGTACCGCTACCGGCTCCACGCGTCCGTGGCCCCAGAGTGCAATTCAACCACCCAGCAGGCGCGCTCAAGGGTGGCGCGGAGGCAACGACGGGGGGGGGGCAGACATAGGGGGCGGTGCATCGACCCCCGATCGCCCATGGGTCGCCGATGGGGCCCGATAGCCCCATTCTGCCCAGGAACGTGCGCACTTGCCATCGGGGACCTATCGCCGATGTATCTGCGGTGTGTCGCCGATTCCAGGTCGTTGCCCCTCCGTGGCGCGCTCAAGGGGGGTGTGGCGTGGGGGCGTCCCTCTAAGGGGGCAGGGAGTCTCTGCGGTAGCAAATTACGGGAGCCGTGCACGCCCTCGCAAGCTTGTCTTTAGAGTGCGCAAGCCTTGATCAGCATCTGGTAGTCGATAAGGCAGCGCCGATTTAGCGCCGATTAGCCTCGAGTAGCGTCCGTCGACCTCTTGTCGGCTCACGTCGATCAGCGGTGACCAGCGCTGATTCGCAAAAGCCAACAAGATGGCATGAAAGGCTCCTGTGAGTTGCCACAAACATCTCCTGAGAAGGTGTCACAGGCTGCTTAGAGTCCCTCTCAGCAGGTAGGAGGGCTTCGTAGAGGCCCCCCCCCTCGCCGCACCCTCTTGCGCGGCGCGCGCGCCGCCAAGGCTTTATGGTACTGGAGCCGAAACGCGGTGGATTTGCCAGAGAGGCTGGACGACGGTGACATTTTCGAAGACCTCCCTGACCTTTGGGGCTCTCGTTCTCCGAAATTTGGCAAAGGCCGTGGTGGCAGGTAGTTCTGAGAAGTCAAATTTGCCTGCAGACTGTAGTCACGCATTTTCCAAAGGCATCGCCAGGAAGCTTTGTATATATGAAGGCTGTTTTTTTCGGGCATTGCCTGTACGCTTTGCAATTCGGGCACCGCCAGTAAGCCTTGCAATGCCGCGTCCACCCAGCGAGTTCAGTGACTCATCAGGACTGTTGCCTGCAGGAGTGTTCCCGCTGGGGAGGAAAAGCAACCCGACGAAGCATCATCATGACCTTCCTCCTTTCACCCTCCGTAGCCATTTTGGCTCAAGGGGCGCCCTGATCCGCATCCGTTCGGTGCTGTTCAGGGGCAGAGGGAAACATACCTTTAGCGGTAGCCGTTCGGAGACAGGATGCCGACGCCTGGAACAATTGGGGTTGCTATCAAAGGCGGGGCTGGCACCGTTTCGATTCCAGGAGATAAGTTTGCCGAGAGTTGTTCTCTACTTCGCACTGGCGACATCGATGGAGCAGCCGCAGCCCAAGCCCTGGAGAGTGCAGCAGAGGTCGTGGAGCTGGGCGGCATGTCCACATTTGCAGATGGTGCGTTCATCCCACAATTGGGAGACGAAGTGCAGGCATTGCCAGGCCAGCGATTTGAAGGCAAGCTGGGGGTGTACTACGAGCCTGGTCTCTTCAAAACCCTACAAGGATGACGATGGAGACGAGTGTATCAAGATCACCTGGTACAACAGTGGCTTTACCAACAATTCAATGGTGCAGTCGTGGATGAACAGCATGAGAATCACAGAGAAGGCACGTCCAATCGTTCTGGGAGATGAAGTGGAGGCCTTACCCAACTCGCGGTTCGAAGGCAAGAATGGTGTATATTACGAGCCTGGGGACAGGGGCCGGGTCTCTTCAGGAGTGTTCAAGGACAGTGATGGAGACGAGTGCATCAAGGTCACGTGGTACACATCTGGGAGGACTAACGACGAGATTGCGATGTATTGGATGAAGAGCTTCAAGCTGGTGACGAACGAGGGTGCGCTTATCTCTGATGTGCTCCAAGATAAGATGGAGTAGGCCATGAAGGACCAGAACGTGCTGCCAGGCAAGCCGGCCGAACTCATCAGCGGGCAGCCCAAGAGTGCAGCCATGGGCCTGTATCACTATATGCGGGTGAAAGACCCGTTCGCCGCAGACAACGCGGACAGCATAGAGCACGAAGTGAAGGAGTTCGTTAGGAAGCTCAAGGACAATGCCGTTCTGTTGGGCTTCCTGGAGAAAGCTCCAGAGGATTCTGATAAGATCGAGGCCATTTATGGTGCTGAGCAGATCGCAAAGGCGAAAGACGATATCTCCTACTTCAAGACAATAGCCCGTTTGCCCAATGATGCCACTCCGTTGAACGTCGCTGCCAAGGTTTCGGACGAGGTTCAAGGTAATCTCGAGTATATATTGTACCAGCGCTGCAGCCAAGTATATGTAGAAGGTCCTAATGCAATCCGGGATGCTGGCCGTGGACCGGTAAACCTTGATGATTTTTTGGGGCACGCCAACGTGCAAGATGCCGAGCTTACGGAAGCGCATGTGGTGGCTTTGCGATTTTACACGACTCCAGCTTTCAAGTATTTGAATTCCCCTTTACGGAGCACGTTTTTTTACGATAAGGGTAAGTCTCATCCACTTCCTAAAACGGTGGCTTACATTTCAGAGGGTATCAAGAAGCTTCGAGCCTCGTACGCCATCAAGGTCGAGGCCGGAACCGCGACATCAAAACTTGTCCTTTGGCGAGGGTTGAAAAACATGGCCCTGCCTAAAGTTTTTTTGACAAACCAGAAGGGGGGCACAGAACTTGCCCCAATGTCGACAACGACAGACTTGTCAGTGACGACAAAGTATGCGTGCAGCGGAGAGTCCGTGATGCTGAAGATCTGTTTGGACAATTTCATGCAGTATGGTGCCGATCTTCAGTGGCTGTCAGCCTTCCCAGGTGAAGAAGAGGTGCTCTATCCACCCTTGACATATTTGCAGCCTACAGCCCGCGAGCCTCAAGTGGTTCAGCTCAGCACTGGTCACAAGTTCACCGTCTACGAAGTCAAACCTACCATTCCCTGACCAACAGAAGACGAATGCCATTGTCGTGGCGGTGCTGGTCACCGTCCATATTCTCGACGAGCTGTGAGTGTCTTGCCGCGTTTGCTGCCAGCCTCGCACCTTCGTAAATTTCAGAGGCGATGGAGGCCACACCGATTGGCGATCTTCTCGATCTCGCCATCCCCGTACCGCTCTTCCCGCTCCTCCTCCGACTCTCCTTCTCCGTCCCCCCTTCGGTCTTCTTCGAGGGTCAAACATCTCGGGCCGCTACTGTGTCGTCGCATGCAAAAAAAATGACCTTCCTCCTTTCACCCTTCGACTAGAACCAAGGGCCAGCAAGACGTAACATCGAACACCCGTGCCAGAAGTAAATCCATGCAAAGAGAGACGAGCCAATCTACCTCGTGGTCAGGGGGCTTCTTGTCTTTTGGCTCTGTTGGGTTGGATAGGGAAAGGTAGGGTTACGAAATCTGCTGCGTGTAGCTGGTTTCGGTCCCGCCGCTGGGAGGCGCAGGGAAAACCATCTACTTGAGCTGATTCGCTCACTCTCCTTTGAATAGCTCCCCCTTTCGTTCGTTCCAAGGGTCGTCCGTACGCGCCGGGGTTTGCAATGGCAGCGCCCTGCGCGTCGTCCGGCGAATTGCACAGTCGTGTGCGAAGGGCTCCTTGTAGCAGGCCGGCCCTTTCCCTTTCTGCTTATCTTCCCGACCCCCCTCCAGCCATCGATCGTCTTGTCGTGGCTGGAAAAAGAAGCCAGGCCAATTCGCCGCCTTCCAACTGATGGGAAGGGGATTCCGCCATCAATCGCGGCTGGCCTTGGGCCCCTTTCTGGGGGAAAAATAGTATGCGTGTTCAGCCGCGGCGTCCTCGGACTCAGCGCATGCTTCAATTGTTCAAGGAGGAGGAGGTGGAGAGAGTTGTCACGGAAGGGTGTCGTGACGGAAGGTTGCAGTTTTGTTGTTTCCGAGCGCGCGCACATGCTATTGAAGCGTCGTGTTCTTTGGCCAGCCTCGTTCGAAAAACGTCCACATGGCCTTCCAAGGCCCTTGCGTCCTTACCGCGCATTCTCTGATTATACGGGATGGCCGTAACACTATTCATCGGGTCCTCTGTCCCACGCTGCGGCGCAGCATGGCTGCGGTGATATGCAGTGCTCGAGGGTGGGATCGCATGGGCGCGGAGAGTGTACAAAAACGACCCCCCCTCCGCGTCCAGAGGAAGCGGGATGGAGGGCGAGGGTTGTAGGTTCCAGGTGTGGCGCGCCAGGAATCCAGCGCGTCCCACGAAAGAGAGAGAGAGAGAGAGGGAAAAAAAAAACAAGAAAAGAAAGACACAAAAAAACGGCACTTGTTCCGTCGGCGGCGAGGTAGAGGCGGTTCGCTCCAGCGTGTGGCTATTCGGGTCCACCGAAAGGCTAATTGGCCGGCGTGCACGAGGGAGGGAAGAAGACGAGAGCGGCCGCGCGGGGGAAGGAGGAGGGGAAAGCGCTCAGACGTGGAAGAGTTCCGCGTCGAGAGAGCTGGAGCGGCCGACTGAGAGAGCAAGCGACACATCCCAGGGCGAACATCGAGCAATCCGCATTTGCCGCCGGGCGTCCTGCTCTCCGCGTCTGCGCACGCGTGGCACAGCTCGGCGCCTAACTTGTGCAGAACAGGGGAAGAGGAGGAGGTGGAGGAGGAGGTGGAGGAGGAGGAGGAGGGGGAAGAGGAGGAGGAGCAGGTGGAGGTGGAGGAGGAGGACGAAGGCGAGGAGAGAGGGAGGAGGAGGAGGAGGAGGAGGAGGAGGAGGAGCAGGAGGGAGGGGGAGGAGGAGGAGGAGGAGGAGGAGGAGGAGGTGTTAGAACATAATGTTACGACTGGGTGAGAAGCTACGTCGTCAGTAGTTTTACTATGTGTGTCGAGCGGCCATCTTTACCGACGCCGTTTGGCTCGGGTTTTTGACCCGTGGAGTTGGCGCCCTTCTTGCCCACGGTTCAAACCATCACATCGCTCCAGTGCAGGAAGCGGTGCCCAAGGTGCCAGGGCTGTTGCCGAGAGGGGGCAGTCACCCTGAGGCGCCTCTTGCAGAGCTTGGTGAAGCGCCCCCTGTTACCCCTGCTACCGTCGGTGTTGCTCGTGCCAGTCCGCCGAAGCGCGAGAAGTCCGTCGCTGCCCAGATAGGCGAGCGTCCCAGGAGCAATGGCGAAGCCTCTCGTAGTTGGGGCGATGCCCCGTTACCTCCACCTCCCGCTCTCAAGCTCGCGCACGCTCTCATCTGCAACGCCCGAGGAAAGGGCGAAGGTATGGGCAATCGAAATGATCGAGCGTTATTGTGATCCTTAGTTGCGCAGCGCAGGGGTCGAAGATGAGGATTTCTCGCTGAGCGACCCCAACTTAGTTGAACGTCCGGGCCCTCGCCGTTGGTCAGTGGAAGCTGCTCGTGACGTTTGGGATAACTTCTGCGGATCGCGGATTGGTCGGTGTACCCAAAGGATGTTCGAAGAGGTTAGCGGCTAGGAGAAGTTCTCAGGATGACCGCGGATCTCTGAGAATAGTTACAGGTTCTGGTTCTGCGCCGCCGATCGGCGGTGCCAATGCCGCTCCTGGAGGGTGAGGGGCCAATCAAGCGGTCGTAGGCGGGCCACACACGATGCATGGCTAGTTCAAGTCAGCTATGTGCAATTCAAGCTACTTCAAGACTTCGTTGCATTTTTTGCAGCCAGCTGCCCTGAACAGGACACTCACGCATCTCGATCGGATCATTCCTGTTAACATGAGTCACCGAGTTTCCAAACACGCTCATCCATGACGGCGCCGGAATCCCAGAAGATGACAAATGCTTGAGTTCGGAAACACGTTCGGCATGCTTTGAGGCGGCAGCCCGACGGTGCTCGGCTTCAAGGCTCTCTATTCAGAGTCACGCAGCAATCACGGTGCGATCAGCTTCACAGCGGTTGTTATTGGATCCGCGACGGAGGAATTGGCCGAGCTCTTCATCCAGTTAGCTGGTGGTTGGGTTGTCAATGTGAGCAGTGCGACCCGCCCTCGCAGCCATCGATAAATGCAGAACGCCACGACAGGGACGGATGCGCCAGAAATTACTCGGGCCTGACCACGCTCAAGCTCGAGTGACCCCGGGAGCTCCGCACCATTAACCCGCGCGCGCGCGCCTTTCTGTTGAAGAATCCGCGGGCCAGGCACAGGGGCCAGGTTAGGCATGGGACCACTTGTTGGCAGGCGTGGGTGCTCACGGTGGATCTCGATCTGTGGTTGAAACGCTGTCGTTGGTTGGTCGGCCCCAGCCCGGGGATTGAGTTAGCAAGGGCGAGGTGTGCTGGAGAAGTCGGCTCTCCTTGTTACCTCAGGCATCCAGATCGTTCCTTCTGAGGCGCCATGCGTATGCACGACAATGTGATTGACAAGACCATCGAGATGCAGCGTGCAAGCGACCATGGCCGCTGAGTGATCGACGATGAGTTCAGGAATGCGCTGATGAGCGAGACGTTCTGTGAAGCGCAAGACGCGGTTCACCAGCTGCCGGTGTGCACGTCCAGCGACGCCCCGGACTATGATAGGCAGGCAGGTGGTCGTGCTCCCACGCCTCCCAGGAGTGCTCCAGGCAGGCACCAGCGGTGGGCAGACAATCTTCACACTCTGTCCTTCCTCTTGCTATGTAGCGTCAGTGCTGAACATGTTACACCCCATCCATATATATATATATATATATGCATCTACGGTGCATAGTCATGGTGTGTCCCATGCTGCCCGGCGCCCGCACGTTTACGCCCAAATCCGAACCGCCTCTTTATCTATGCCGTCAAGGCAGCTCGCAACCAACGCCAATGTATGCAATCTGCCCCATCACATCACGTTGAAGACCCGACGAAGACTAGCCACCGCGGCAAGCGGGCACCGTGTCCAAAGCTTACGGTAGGTTGGCTCGGCGTCGGCGCGCGCAAAGGTTGTTGACACCGCGTCGATCGTTCAACCTTGAGTCGATCGCGGCCTCGATCGTTCAAGGTTGAATTCCGTCGAGTCCAGTGGCGTCACCGTGTCCCTCGGTGCCTCCGCGTCGCAGAATTGATCCTTGAACGCCGTCGCTGGCGCCGCCGGCGCACCATCGCCGCACGAACCTACCGTACTCCCTTCATTCAGTCCCTTTTTCACCTTGCATCTCCCCGTGTCCACATTCGACTTACCAGCCGAAGGGGGGTGTGATCATAAAGTTTTGAGGCTTGGTGAAAGGCCATGCGCTGCCAGTAACTTCGGTACAGTTGTCGAGAGGCCGTCGTTGCCGACGCCGCTCGGCTCAAGTATTTGACCCCGTGGAGTTGTCGCCCTTCTGGCCCACGGTCGAATCCAGCACGGCGATCCCGCGCAGTTCCTTCTCCAGAAACTGCAGGAGGCAGGAGGAGAAACAAGACGAGGAGGTAGGGAGAGAGAGATACAGAGTTAGAAAGTCCAGGGTTAGCTAGGGATTGGTTTCCTTCCGAAACAGCCGAAATCTTCCCGAAACCGTGCGAAAACCTCCGGGAAGGGTTCCGGGAGGGTTTTCGGAGGGTTTCGGGAGGGAAACCAGTCCCTAGCGAACCCTGGGCGTTCTATATATATATATATATTGATATTGAGAGAGAGAGAGAGAGAGAGAGAGAAACAAAAAAAATGAGAGAAAGCGAGAGAAAGCGAGACAGCGAGAAGAGATCCCCTCCTCCTCCTAGACCTTCTCCCTCCTCCCTCCTGCCTCCTCTGGCCCGCCGCAGCCCAGGCCTTCGCAGCGCCCCCCGCGAGCCGCGGCCCAGCCCGGGGCGCGCCGGGAGCGACAGGCGGGCCCCCGCGGCTGCCGGCCGCGGCCGCCGCCGTCCGCTGCGGCTGCTGCTACGTCTGCTGCTGCTGCTGCTGCGTCTGCTGCTGCTGCTGCTGCTGCTGCTGCTGCTGCTGCTGCTGCTGCTGCTGCTGCTATGCGTGTCAAGAGACTGTTTTTTCAGGGTCTGGCGATCATCCAGGTTATCGGGCTTGCCCCCCTCCCCCTCCCCCACAGGATAACCTGACCTTGCCGCCGGCTGTGCATGTCCGGGGTGGGGGTGGCGCGAGCATGTGCAGGGCTGCCCACAGTGCGAAGGTTATGTTATCGGCGAGCCCCCTCCTCCCCCCCCCGCGGAAAACCCGGGTTATCGCCGACTCCCCAAAAAGCGTTCTCCAAACAGTGGCGAAGCGTCCTAGCTCGCCCATAGGCCTACCAGAGAATGTTCTAAGAACCTTTGTGGTTTCGACGAGATGTTCTTAGAGCATTTCTGGTTGGGGCTGTCTTGTGTTAACTCATCGGGTCTATGTTCTAAGAACATTGCCTTTGTTCGCAGAACATTTTTGGGTTCTAAGATAATTTCGTGGTAGGCCTATCAGAACGCCGGGGCGGTCGGTCCCTGCTCAACTGCTGCGTCTGCTGCCGCTGCTGCTGCTGCTGCTGCTGCTGCTGCTATTTGGGCGACCGCGTTGGCCGCCAACGGGAGCGTTGTGGGCACGAGGTGTTCGAGACTTGAGGTTGTCACCTTGGTCCCCGGAGGCTTTCCAGCCTTAGGATGCCTCCCAGCGGCTGCGCCTCGCCGATGGGGTTACAGGGGTGCCCGGAACATCCCGAGTGGCCGCCGGAGAGTCGAGTTTTGCCCCGCGGGAACCAATGGGCGACGGTGTGGGGGCGGCTGAGGTCTTGATTGGATGACAGCGGAGATTGCTAAGGCGATAGGGGGTCATACGTGGATGTGGAGGCGCACGTCCCTCTACAGGAGGAATATTTACAATTGTCATTTGAGCATTTTTGAATATTGGTTGGGTATCTTGTCATCCAGGATCCGCTTGTAGGGGGACACGCCTGACCGAGATGCATCTGGCCTAACCTAACTTATGAATGGGTGATACTTGTTTAAACATTCAAACAAAAGGTATTGGTAACTCCAGTGAGTGGGTTCCGCCCACTTGGCCCTGAGTTTTGCCCCCCGCAAGCTTCTTAGTGCATGGGCAGGCCAGGGAGCGCAGGCTCCGTGAGGCCCACATGAGCGCCCATGCTGGAATTATTGGAGGTAACGAGCTGTAGTAGTTGTGCGTTGTAGCCGGATTAGCCTAAGCTTAAGTGTGCAATAGGAGCTTGACTCCCCAAGAAATCGAAGTTTGATGTGCACTCCACCCACCGTCCCAACATATGTATGGTCATGGGAGGTGGTCTTGTGTGGTACGTGCGGTGGGTGGGCCTCCTTAGAAGCTAGGAGGACGCCTATGGGACAGTGTCAGGCCCCCGCTGGCACGAGAATCAAACCATCCAGGAGACTGTTGCAGGGCTTGAAGCCCAACGGGCTCCTTGAATGGCCCGCTGGGCAGCTTGCCGATTCAAGAGAGCAGGTTGCTGTCCGCTGTGGCCTGCCGCCAGATCGCATCAGAGGATCTGCGCACTTACGCAGGGCAATTGGGCGCAGGGATCATCCTTCAAATGCTGGTAAGTGGTAGTTGGAGGAGGAAGAGGAGGAGGAGGAGGAGGAGGAGGACGAGGAGGAACGGGAAGAGGCGGAGGAGGAGGAGGAGAAGGGTCTTGTTCAGGAGGGGAAGCAGACACAGACACACACACACACAATCGTTGATACTCCGGAAAAAGTAGGAACAATTTGGAAGTGGAGAGAAAGGCAAACATCGATAACTTATTGAAACATATTTGGAGTCCTGACATGTGTGCTTATTCCCCAATCAGAACTTGCCTCTGCAGGGGTCCCAGCGGATTCATATGGTTAGGTGAAGCTTGCCACCGATTTCCGCGGCACGCCAGGGTGCCCGGGTGCCCAGGTGCCCGGGTGCCCGGGTGCCGTATAGCCCTATAGCCCTACAGCCCTATAGCCTTGTAGCCGTCCAGCCCTATAGCCTTATCGCGCTATAGCCCCATAGTCAAATAGCCCTATAGACTTACAGCCCAATAGCCCTATAGCCCGATAGTTTTATAGCCCTATAGCACTGTAGCCCTACAGCCCCATAGCCTTTTATAGCCCTATAGCCCTACAGCCCGATAGCCCTATAGCCGTATAGCTTCATAACCTTAGAACTCGATAGCCCTATCGACCTAGGTCTCTATAACTCTATAGCAGTATAGCTGTTTCGCCCTGTAGTCTTATAGCTTTATAGCCTGATAGCTCTATAGCCCTGTAGCCCTATAGCCCTAAAGTTCGATATGCCTATAACCCTATAGCCCCATAGCCCTATATCCCTATGGCGCTGTAGTCCTGTGGTCATATAGCCCCATAGCCCTATAGACTCATAGCCCTATCGCCCTATAGCCCTACAGCCGCATAGCCCCAGAGCCCCATGGCCCTATAGCCCTACAGCCATATAGCCCTATGACCCTATAGCCCTAGGACCCTATAGCCCTATAGCCCTACAGCCCTATATACTGGTAGCCCTGGGGCCCTATAGCCCCATAACCCAATAGCCCTATAGCCCAATAGCCCCATAGCCCTAAGAAGATGTTGATTGTTTTTTTCTGCTGTATCATTTATGTATGTCTCCGTGGCCACCTTAACTAGTTAGCCCCTTTCCCCGCCCAGGGGCAAATGCCCCTGGGAGGGATGGGAGGGAGATGGCAGCATCCCATGCGGATCCACTTACAAATGCCCCTTTGGGTGGGGGTGGGGGATGTCAGCATCCCATGAGGATCCACGTGCCCACAGCGTCAGCGCCAGCAGGAGGAGGAGGACGAGAAAGAATAGGATGACGGGGAGGAGGAGGAGGAGGAGGAGGAGGAGGAGGAGGAGGAGTTGGGGGAGGAGTTGGTGACAGAGCTGGAGAAGGAAAAGGAGGAGGACCAGTGGTAACCCAAGAGCCATCAATGATATTGCAGTAGCAGTAGACCCTTCCTCCAAGGTCCCTCTTCATAGGCTTCTCCAGTGGTTCGTTCTGACTGACTGAAGTTCCTCGTTGGAAGACAACCGTCTGAAACTTCGGCGCTGTGTCAGAACACCAGTCCTTGACGTCAACGCCGCAAAACACCCTCATTGTTGCGTCTTGACGGTCCTGACCCGTCTTAGAACACCGTTCATGGGATTTCATAATCGCGAGTCAACGTATATGTCGCAACCCTGACAGCCCGACATCGTGCCAAAACGCAATTTCTGGGACGTTCACCATGAGAAGCCTTGGACCAGATGTAAGCTTTTATTCCCTACCTAGGCTCTGCCTAGAGGGTTCTTACTCTCTTAGCTTAAAGGGGCCGGGCAGTGCAAAGCGCCCCGGGCGGTTCCCCCAGTCCCCGCCCCGCGGTTCCCCCAGTCGCGCCCCCTTAGCTTGGCTTAGCTTATCTCGTCTTAGCTTAGCTTGGCTTAGCTTAGCTTGGCTTAGCTTAGCTTAGCTTAGCTTGGCTTACCTTAGCTTAGCTTAGCTTAGCTTAGCCTAGCTTAGCTTAGCCTATTGTAGCTTAGCTTAGCGTAGCATAGCTTAGCATAGCATAGTACAGCATATCATAACATAACACATTATTGCATAGCATAGCTTAGCATAGCTTAGCATAGCGCCCCCTTAGCTCGGCTTAGCTTATCTCGTCTTAGCTTAGCTTGGCTTAGCTTAGCTTAGCTTAGCTTGGCTTACCTTAGCTTAGCTTAGCTGAGCTTGGCTTAGCCGAATGTAGCTTAGCGTAGCATAGCATAGCATAGCATGGCATAGCATAGCACAGCATAGCATAACATATCACAGTATCGCATAGCTTAGCTTATCATAGCTTCGCATAGCTTAGCATAGCATATATTAGCTTAGCACGGCGCATCATAGCATAGCATAGCATAGCATATTATAGCATCGCGTTGCATAGCATAGCATAGTGCAGCATAGCATATCATAACATAGCCTAGCCTAGCAAAGCATAGCGCAGCATAGCATAGCATGTCATATCATAACATATCATATCGCGGCATAGTATAACATAGCAAAATCAACGAAGATACAACACAGCACACTTGTCGAAGACAACGCAACGCAACGCAGAAGCGAAGCAACGCAAAGCAAACGCAAACGTAAAACCAAGGTATGCATGCACGTGTGCATGCACGTAATTATGCATTTGTGTATGTATGCATGTATCCATGTGTGTGTGCGTGTGTGTGTGTGTGTGCGCATGCTTCTCCCTTCCTCCTCCTTCCTCCCTCTCCTCCTTCCATCCTTCCTCCTCCCCTCTCTCTTCCCTCTCCCTCCTCCTTCCCTCCTCCCTCCCTCTCCTCCTTCCCTCCTTCCCTCCTCCCTCTCTCCTCCTTCCCTCCTTCCTCTCTCTCCTCCTCCTCTTCCTCCCTCCTTCCCTCCTTCCTCCCTCTCCTACTAATTCTGCTTTCCTCGAGGCTCCAACTCCTAGGTTGGGTCGCACTGGGATAATGACGAAAGTGTGCGAGGCTAAGGCGAGAAACCTATTTTTAAACACGTCCCGCCCTCCTCCCGTGAATGGCTTGCAAGCTATCAAGAGAACTGTTCGCGGTGCTGACGCGAGATCCACGTTTCGAGAAGGAACCGCGCTCCATCCGTGAAGCTCCGTGAAGCTGTGCGCGGCGCTACGGCGGGACTACATTTTGACAACCACCCGCCCTCCATCCGTGAAGATCTGGCGCATTTTCAGCAAAAGGGCCCTGCGTGGTGGGGAAGTCTCAGGCGAAGCGTTTGCCCCACCCTGCCGACACGCCTCGGGGCGCGACAGAGGGAGTTGTTTACAAGGGAAAACAATGGAGGAGGAGGAGGAGGAGGGGGAGGAGGAGGAGGAGGAGGAGGAGGAAAGGAGCCTTGGGCTCCAAATTTTCAGCAGGCATGTTTAGTGGGGTGGCACCCGAAGGGCCATTTAGCCATGGAGGAGGGGGGAGAGGAGGATGAGGAGGAGGAGGAGGAGAAGAGGAGGAGGAGGAGGAGGAGGAGGAGGAGGGAGGAGGAGGAGGAGGAGGAGGAGGAGCAGCAAGACGACGACGACGGCGACCCCGCGAGGTGGCGGCTTCGCGGGCCGCGAGGCAAAGACCCCGGTGGAGCCGGGGGCGGTCTCGGGGGCAGGCTGGGCGCGCGCCGGCGGGGCGGCCCTGCTCCTGGCGGGGGATGGGGGCTGCTGCCTGCTGCTGGCTGCCGCTGCTGCTGCTGCTGCTCCTGGCTGCCGCCGCCGCCGCCGTCCTCAAAGTCGTCATCGTCGTCTCCGCATTCCACCTCCTTCTCCTTCTCCTCCTCCTCCTCCTCCTCCTCCTCCTCCTCCCGCTCCTCCTCCTCCTCCTCCTCCTTCCCCCTCGTCCGCCTCCTTCCCCCTCGTCCTCCATCCTCTTCGTCCTACTGCCCCAGCAGCCTGGTCGGAGGTGGAAGGGGGAGACGGCCGTCGTCGCCGTCGTCGTCGTCGTCTTCGTCTTCGTCGTCGTCGTCCTCGCCTCCGCCGTCGCCGCCGCCGCGGAGGGCCAGACCCCCTCCGCTTCGTGGCAGGTGTCACGGCGGGCGTTTGTCCAATGGTCGCGATTGTCGGTCTTTGCCGGCTCTCGCCAGGCTCCGGGACCTTCCGAAAACAAATCGGGATGAAAAGCCGGTCCCAGGGAAGGGTATAGACCTATTCGTCGTCGTCGTCGTTGTCGTCGTCGTCGTCGTCGTCGTTGTCAGCGTCGTCCCCCTCCTCGGTCAAGGGCCGCGGGCCGATGTCCGATGTTCGAGGGGCTTGCCTCGCTTCCGGTACGGGTTGGGCCTAGGCATCGAGGGCTGCTGCGCTCGAGGCCTCGACTCCGTCGTCGTCGTCGTCCTGCTCCCGCGCGCAGACCTCGAAACCAAAGGATTACAGCGCCCGAAAACGGCCCTACAGAGGTCGAAACGACGGAAACCGCCGCGATTGAACGATATCTCGGTGTTGGAGAGTTGTGTGCTGTGGCCTGCGAAGTTCGCGAGAGCACGCCGGCCATGCGCAGAAGGGGGTGTGGGGAGGGAGGAAGGCTTCTTGGAAGCACCACTGCTTCTGAGAGGCCTCCCCCCCCTCGCCCATACCCCCTTCTGCGCGCCGCCAAGAAGCTCGCGAGAGCACGGATCCTCTCCGGCCCCCGGCAGGGAGCACCCTTGCAGGGGAGGCTTTCGGCGCAGTGGCGCGGAGGGTGACTCGCGTGCTCGCCTCGACCCCCCTCCCGCTTGGCATCGCTCGGGCTTGTGCGCTTTTATCGGCGAGGCCCGCGCCATTTCCGTCTCGTCCTCCTCCCGCTCCTCCTCCTCCTCCTCCTCCTCCTCCTCCTCCTCCTCCTCCTCGCTCCTCGTCCCCCTTCTCCTCGTCGTCGTCGTCCTCCTCCTCCTCCTCCACCTCGTCCTCTTCCTCGTCCTTCTCCTGGTTCTCCTTGTCCTCTTCCAATCTGACCAGTTCGGGGGCATCTTGGATCATCTTGCGATGCAGATCTCGCACCAGGCAGGAAATTGCACGGGAAATTGACGTACGAGCGGTGGCAAGGCCCTTCTGCCGCCGCGGCCGTGCGACCAAGCCTTCGAGCGAGGCAGGGGCCTGCGGGAGAGCTCCCCCTCCTCCTCCTCCTCCTCCTCCTCCTCCTCCTCCTCCTCGTCCTGTTCGACCGAGGATCGCAGACTCGTCGACTGTTTTTTGTTCTAGGTTTTCCCTGAAATAAGTCCGGAAGGATGAAGTCTTGTTCGGATTTTCGCAGACTGCTCATCAATGGTCCAGAACCATCTGTTCTCGATCTCCAAGCTCCCGAGGGCCATTTCCAAGGCCGCTCGGTTGAGGGGATGCATAGATGTTCAAAACGAACGGTTCGTAAACGGTTCTGGAAAACATTTTTGCGAAAGATGTTTAGTTCAGCCCTAGTGTTTGTCATCCTTTGGCGCATAACGGTCGTCATCCAGGCCCTCCATCTTCCGGTTAACGGTAACGATCGTGCGGGGTGGGGTTTAGACCCTGCCCCACGTGTTCGCGATATTACCGCAATCGTGGCGCACCCCCCACCCCCCCGAAACGTGAGGCTGGTGCCGCCCAATTTTGCGACGGATCGCCCCGATTCTTTTCGGAAACAGGGCCCGTCGCTGACCGACGCGTCGCTACCCCATGCTTGCGATTCCTCAAAAAACTGAGGACAGAGATTCGGGGTTTTGGACGTCACTGACGCCTTTTTGGGGCCCACTGGAGGCCCTTGGAGGCATCCAGGGACCTACGGAGGCTTCGAAGACCTCTGGTGATATCGGGGAGCTCTTCTGTGAGCTTTTTTTCCCCGCCGCACCCCTCGTCTTCGTCCCTTCCCCCTCCGCATCCGTCCGCATCCTGGCTCGAGCCAATCGTACCCAAAAGCAGCTTTGAATTCAGGTCCTCTCATGATCAAGCACCTGGCATCTTGCACTCGAGGGCAACGACGGCATTCGCGGCCCCACGCGTTGCCATGGCCAACATTGCAGTGTGCTCCTCGTAGTTTTGTGTGTCTGTGGCTCGGCAGCTTTCTACTGAACCGTCTGCGAAGCCGTCCGCGCATTCAAATCCAGAAGCATTTGATCCCACCCGCGCCTTGCCAACTTGCAAAGTTGGATCTTCGAATGTGTCTACGTTCATCGAAAGTTTGCCACCAACGCAGTCGATGGGCGGAGAATCGGATTAATTTTGGTAGCAGGCGGTCTTTCGGCAGATAGGAACAAGGCTTCACATATTCGATTGATTTCCACAGCCTTGGGAAGGCCGTTCAATGTGGTTATATAGTGTGGTGATGGGATAGGGCACCTGTCAGAATGATTCGACCATCAGGCCAATGGGAATGCGTGGCGAATGAACGCTAGCACTGACGCAGTATGATGACCACAAATCGTGGTCGCGTGGGTGCCCCTCTTATCTTCTGATGAAGTGCAAGTGACCCCGCTTCTTCAGAGGTTCTGCCATTCGACCCCTGGTAGGGCGCACTGCAACGAACACGACCAAACATCGTGTTGTTTCCTTCGTGGATAAATGGACGGATTCACTAGTGGCCTCGGCAGTTTTATGCACGCTACTAACTTTTACAATGGGCAACTGAACGCGGGTCAGAAGTGGTCGGCGCCATTGGCCCGCTCACAAGTCTCAGTGATCTTAAAGACAAGTGGCCGCACCACTATGTTGTTGTTTTGGGGCGCCACCGACCTACCACTGTCCGCACTCGTTGGCCGGCTCCCGAAATCTACGACTCGAGAGGTTCGCTTGCATTTTGTGGTTGTTCCCGCGCCTCGTGGGAATTTCCATGTGGCAGCATCTCGTTTCTGGGAATCGCTTATCAGCGGTGCCAGTCCACTTGTGTCAGATGAAGCTCTTGAAGTGTACAGTCGGGGCGCACACCAAGAAACCATTTGCCTTTCGTCAGGGTTGGGTTTCTTCGCTCCGCGCGCTGCGCGGTGACTTCCCGCGGCCGTCGAAGAAGCTGCTGCGTTCAGAGTGCTCTGGGTTTCTCCTCAGGTGCACCTCGCGCGCGGGTTTTCAAGGTTGGATTTCTTGCGAGAGTTTCTTGCGATTGCGCCCGCACTGTATGAGACGTATGACGAACCTTGACTTCGAATTGTTAGTCATGTGGTCTGGGCGCCATCTTGGAAGGCCGCGCCACCACTTTTGACGGACTTGCATCTAAATAGGACGGAGCTTGACGCAAGTCGATGTTTTTTGGTAAATTGGTGGTGTTCTCATGTGAAGCACCGTCGCAGTCGTTTCAGCTCAGGTGTGCAAGTTTGGCACATCCCTTTTGCTTTCGGGAAGGCGTGTTTGGTGGTAGCCGCCCTCTTAGCACCATGTGTTGTAAACTTGCTTCCCCTCCATATCCTCCGCCTCCTCCCAGTCCTTGGGGGGCGCGCCGCAGGACGGCGCTCGCAC
>CAUYUJ010001113.1:2068812-2078812 GCA_963575745.1 Prorocentrum cordatum | reverse complement strand
CATTCTACTCGGCTACACGTAAGAGTGACCCTTCGCTGGATCGACCTTCGGTGCGGGCCCACTGGGGCCCGCCCGATCGCTGAATGCAATGCGATAGCAGCGGCTTTCGCGCCTGGCGTTGTCCCCAAAGGGCCCCCCTTGGCCGCGCACCAAAGGTCACCCTTGCCAAGGGTCACTTTTGCGTGTAGCCGATCTACTTCAAGCGCCTTCCTACTTCAAGAGTCGATAGGTTTGTGCTGTGTTTTGTTGTTCTCTTGGAGGGCCTGGACCCAATCAACTTATTCCGCCTTCCTACTCTATGCTTTCACATACTTCTTCCAACCGATGCGTAGGGTCCTCCCTCAACCCGCCCGCGCAGCTGGAACACGTGTTCGAGCTCCTGGAAGGCGGTTTCAAATTTGTTTCAATCTCAAGCAGTGGCGAATTTGGCTTGCCAATGGGCCTACCAACGGATGTTTTAAAGAACCGTTGGTGGCTTGCACGAAATATGTTTAGAACACTTCTGGCTGGGCCGATCTGGTTTAACACATCGGGATCATACTCCAAGAGCATTGTTTTTGTTTTGTCGAGCATTGTTTGGCTCGGGGAAAACTTCGTGGCAGGGCTATGGGAATGCCAGGATCGTCGGTCCCTGCTCAACAAGCTGAAGCCCCATTGTGCAAAGAAGCCGTCTTCACCCTCAAGATTTCGCAAGCATTTGAGACGGATGTGCGCGGCGCTAAAGGCGAGAGCCAACTCTTTGAAGCGACGGATGGTCCATCTTCGAAGCTCTTGCAAGCGTTCGAGGCGAACGCGCACGGCGCTGCAGAGAGAGCCACATTTCGAGAGCCACCTGTGCTCCATCCTGTTTGGGCTGCTGCAACTCGTACGACGGATTGTGCGCGGCGCCATGACGAGAGCCCGATTTCGAGACCCATTCGTGCTCCACAGTTGAAGCTGTTGTAGATCTCGAGCTTCAGGATTATACTTTGTGAGGACGTCTCGGGCGAAGTGTCTGGGCTGGCCCTACCGATACGTCCCTTCGGCACGTCTGTGGGTACGACAGGGACGAGCTATCTATCAGGACAAGGGGCTGCTGCGGAGTAGCAATGCTGCCCCCTCTAGAGCAAGTCCCTGGGCCTTCCCCTGTCAGCGCTCCGCCCTTCTCTCCTAGGCCTCCCAGAGTGGGGTCGGGGCAGATGGGGTGCATCACGCCGTGTCGCCGATACATCGGCGATGCGGCTCGATGTGGAGCCCGTTCTTCTCCTCGCCGGCGGCGCCGATGTATTGCCGACGTCGCCGGTGAATCGGCGATGCATCGGCCATGCGGCTCAATCGTCCGACCCCGTCTTCTCGGACACCATCTGGGAGGCCTCTACAGTCAAATCGCATAGTGAGGATGATCAACTTGCCAAGGTTACACTCGCATCCAGCTTTCGCTGGCCATTCCGTTCGAAAGCCGTCAACATGGCTGTCGTAGGCCCTTGCATCCTTACCGTGCATCCTTACTATGCGTACTGACTGTACTCCTGCGTCCCAACTTCGGGGCGCGCCGAGGCGGAGCGCGCTGGAGAGGCCATCCCGCTGTCACGCCTGCCGCGGGACCAGCGGCCCAAGGGCGAGAAGAAGGCCCTCACACGGCGGCTGCGGCGGCGGCGTTGAGGCGGTCGACGAGGGGGTCGAGAGCGACGATGGATGGAGGTGGGGGGAAAGATGAGTTGGAGGAGGTCGGGTGGAGGGAGAAGCAGCGAAAGCATGAAGAAAGACGATGATGGTTATTGTGGTGATGATCATGATGCTGCTGATGATGATGATGATGATGATGATGATGATGTTGGTGATGCTAATGCTGATGATGATGCTGATCATGATGTTGATGATGATGATGATGATGATGACGATGTGATGCGTGTGATGATGTTGTTGATGATGATGAAGATATTCATGCTGATTATGTTGATGATGATGATGATGATGATGATGATGATGATGATGATGATGCTGATGTTGCTGATGATGCTGCTGCTGATGATGATGACGATGATCATGCTGGTGAGCAGGGATGGGGGGAGGGATTGAGGGGGGATCCGGGGAGGGGGAGATTGGGGTTAGGGGACGACAATGAGAAGGAGGGGGAGGGGAGGGGGGAGGGGCAAGCCAGGTGCGCTCGCGTCATATCTGACGTCCTACCCCTCCCTCCCATCCATTACCATGGCGTCGATTTCCTCTCTAATCGCACAATCGGATGTCGTAGCATGGCACAGTTTTACATGGCATAGCATGGTATTGAAGACTAGCGCGTAGCATGACATAGCATGGCGTGGCGACGCCCCAAAGTGGGGGCTTCCGCGGCCCCAAACATCAACGAATCGACACCGAATGTGTAATCACTTCCGATGGTTTCTTCTGGTGGCTTTTTTGCGCTTTTTTTGATTTTGGAGCCATTTGGAAGGACCAAAACCATGCCGTGGCGGCATGGCACTGGAAATAGTGGCGTCAGCGCTGCAGCATGAGCACGATTCGGACCGAACGGATGCGCGGAAATGAGGCCAGCGCTGCAGCGCAGCGGGAGCACGATTCGGAACGAGTGGTAGCCCGAGAACGAGGTCAACGTTTCAGCGGGAGCATCACTTTGAACATTAATATGACGAAGGGCCCAACCATATGCAGCTGCGAGTACCACATCGTGGGTGCCGCTTTCGGTGGAGCTCCCCATGGGGCCACGAACCGCGTAACGGGTGTGCCAAAATGGGTAGCAGTCCCCGCATGCGGCCTGCGCCGCTGGGGCCTTCAGTGGAGCTCACTGTGGGGCCACGAACCGTGTGAGGGGTGTGCCAAAATGGGTGGCGGTCCCCGCATGCGGTCTGTGCCACTGGGGCCTTCGGTAGAGCTCCCTGTGGGGCCACGAACCGTGTGAGGGGCGCCCAAACTGGTGGCGATCCCAGCGTGCGGCCTGTGCCACTGGGGTCTTCGGTGGAGCTCCCTGTGGGGCTACGAACCGTGTGAGGGGTGCGCCAAAATGGGTGCGGGCCCCGCATGCGGCCTGTGCCACCGTGGCCTTCGGTGAAGCTCCGTGTGGGGCCACGAACCGCGTGAGGGGTGTACCAAAATGGGTGGCGGTCCCCGCATGCGGCCCGTGCCACTGGGGCCTCCGGTGGAGCTCCCTGTGGGGCCACGAACCGTGTGAGTGGTGCGCCAAAACTGGTGGCGATCCCAGCATGCGGCCTGCGCCACTGGGGCCTTCGGTGGAGCTCCCTGTGGGGCCACGGGCCGTGTGAGGTGTGTGCCAAAATGGGTGCGGTCCCCGCATGCGGCCTGTGCCACCGTGGCCTTCGGTGGAGCCCCGTGTGGGGCCACGAACCGCGTGAGGGGTGTGCCAAAATGGGTGGCGGTCCCTGCATGCGGCCTGTGCCACTGGGGCCTCCGGTGGAGCTCCCTGTGGGGCCACGAACCGTGTGAGTGGTGTGCCAAAGTGGGTGGCGGTCCCCGCATGCGGCTTGCGCCATTGGGGCCTTCGGTGGAGCTCCCTGTGGGGCCACGAACCGCGTGAGGGGTGTGCCGAAGTGGGTGCGGTGCGGGGGAGGAGGCAGGAGGAGGTGGAGGAGGAGAGGTGGGACGTGGGGCGCTGTCTTTTCCAAACGGGGATCCAACACCACAGGATGGTTGGGAACGAAAATCCAAGCGCGGAAGCTCGGGAATGATAATGCGTACACATAGCATGGCGTTGCGGCATCCCACGGTGGAGTGTGGAGCCCCTGCGGCCCCAAAAGTCAACGGATCGGCACCGAATGTGTAATCACTGCAGATTTTTTCGGGGAGACATACTCAAACATTTGGGGCCATTGGGAAGGAAAGAAAACCATGCCGTGACATGGCGCTGGAAATAACGACGCCAGCGCTGCAGCAGGAGCACGATTCGGAACGAGCGGATGCGCGGTAGTGAGGCCAGCGCTGCAGCGGGGACACGATTTGGAACGAGTGGTAGCCGGAAAATGAGGCCAGCGCTTCAGCGAGAGCAATAGTTAACAACAAACCCAAGCGCGTCAGCGCTGAAATGAGGACGCGTAGCCTGGCATAGCATGGCGTGGCGACGTCCCAAAGTGGGAGGCTTCTGCGGCACCGAAAATCAACGAATCGACACCGAATGTCTAATCACTTCGGGTGGTTGTTTCGGAGGAGCATGTTGTAGATGTTGGGGCCTATTTGGAAGGACCGAAAACCATGCCGTGGCATGGAACTGAAAATAATGACGCCAGCGATACAGCGGGAGCACGATTCGGAACGAGCGGAAGCGCGGACATGAAGCCAGCGCTGCAGTGGAAGCACGATTTAGAACGAGTGGTAGCCGGAAAATGAGGCCAGCGCTTCAGCGAGAGCAGCATTTTGGAAACAAGCCCAAGCGAAAACCAGTTTCCCGGGAAACCTGCCGGGAAACCTGTGTGTAAAAACCAGTACGAGGAGGGCGGCCGAACATTGCCCCGACGCCACCAGGGGAGAGAGGAGAGTAGTATTCATATTGTTTAAGGAGGAGGAGGGGGATGATGATGATGATGATGATGATGATGATGATGATGATGATGATGATGATGATGATGATGATGATGATGCTGATAATGATGATGCGGATGATGCGGATGATGATGATGATGATGATGATGATGATGATGATGCTGATGCTGATGATGATGATGATGATGATGATGATGATGATGATGATGATGAGGAGGAGGAGGAGGAGGAGGAGGAGGAGGAGGAGGAGGAGGAAGTAGCAGCGAGGAAGGGAGAGGATGAGAAGGAGGGGGCGGCACGGGGAGGAGGGACGGGAAGGAGGAGGAGAAGGAGTGGGGCTAAGAGGAAAGGAGAGGTGATGCTTGGGATGAGGAAGAGAACGATGAGGACGGTGAGGACGAGGAGAGTTTAAAGTGCGAGCTTCACGCGCAGAAAGGTGCTCTGTTACGTGAGCCGCGCAGAGGCCGCCATGCAGTTCAGGGGAAAGAGGCCCTCCGCAGACGGTAGAGAGTAGAAAGTCCAGCTGAGGAACCCACAGAGACGCCGAAAGCATTTTTTTCACGAGCAGACAACGAGCGCGACGCCCAGCCGCACCAGAAACCCGACGTTGTGCCGTTGGCACATGAGTAACCATACAAGTGGCCATTGACTGGAAAGAGAACAAATATGGTCGAAGAGTATACGAAGGGGTGTGTGAGCGATGGGGAGGATGTGGAGCAGGAAAAAACAGTATGTAGAATGGCGGAGGGTTGGAAGGTTGTTGTATGGAGTGGAGGACGGGGTGGGTTTGTTTGGGAAGGGCAAACACAAGTATAATCAATATCGGCATGATGATGAGGAGAGGGGGGGGCGATGATGATGCCAGGTGAGGAGAAGAGGAGACTGGGGGAGAGTAACGGAGGCGGGGGGCGGGAAGGCGTCGGCCAGCCTCAGCCCTCGAGCGTTCGTCACCGAGGACACACCCGATTCCCCGCTGATTGTCCGGTGACCAGGTCCAGTAGCAGCGGAAGGCTGAATTCGAATAGCATTAGCACTAGCATCAGTATCACTGGACGAAGAGGGAGAAGGGGCAGGTCTCCACCATACACCATACACCATACACCATACACCATCGTATATATGTCCATGCACCATACTCCGTACACCGACAACCACACACCACGCGCCATGCACCATGCACCATGTCCTCGCATGCATGCCTTACCATACACCATCCTATGTAGATGCCACTGCCCCGCTCACCTGGTCTCAAGCAGGTCCAGGCTGCTGTCGGCACTGGTGGTCGTTCGTTCGTTCGTTGTCCCTGATTCTGGCGGGCGTGGCAGGAACAACCGAGACCTCGATAACAGCCGGCCCATGATCATAATAATTTGACGCAGAGGTGAAGAAGGTGAAACAACGAAGAGCGACGCCCAATCGAGCGAAGTTCGTAAGGGCCAGCAATATACGATCGCTCAGAGGAACGTCGTTCTAGCCTGGCGGAACAGTGCAGCAATGGCCGTGTACCAGAGACTTCAGTGCTTGCGTCCGCATTATCGTCCACATGGCTGCATAAGCCATTCGAGAGGCACCTGTTTCTCTTCTTACGATGGGGCGTACGGGAGCGCCACTTATCAGGAATATGGCGGTGTAGGGAGTGCAACATGTCACAGCGGACGCCAGTTCTTAGCAGTTTCGCCGACGAAGTTGACAGAACCCGTGTGACTAGCGTTAGGGCTGAAACGAAGTATTCAAGAGATCTCCTCGCATGAATTCTAGGGTCCTTGAAGAAGGTGTCTGCCACATGCCAATGCGTGTGTCAGGTCAGCGCTGTCAGACCATGTGACAAGCAAGTGGAGTTTCCGCAAACGTCACGCCGACCCTAGGTCGGGATTCAAAATATTCGCTTTCGCATGGATACTGGTAGGACCGCGACCCTACGGTCGAGCATCTGATTAACAAACCTCTCCCTTGAACGTTGGGCCAGCGTTTCTTAGCCAACTTGCCGAACAGCTGGCCCAGTTTCTTGAGCTCCTTACCTTTCAAGCATTGACACGAAAACTTGGCCCAGGCTTGTCTTAATAAACTTTCAGAGAGCTGGCCCAGATTTCTTAGGTGATGAGTTTCTGGGTCATATTCCGGCTGTCGTGTTGGAGCACATAGGGCACGATGTGGGAACATCTGCCATGTTGTAGTGTAGGTTTCGCGGAGTGCGTTGCCAGTATCATTGTATACTCGCAACGTAAGTTGCCCAAACGTGTGTTCGCAGCAACAGGTAGTAGCAACCGGAGAAGGTATTCATGGTACCTTCTTCGGGGCCCTGAGAATACGAATGCATTGGTATTTGCACATAGGTGTCAGTGTAATCGCCTCGTTTGATTCCGAACTGCATCCGCTGGTGCGCGTCCCGCTGAAGAGAAGTGTTACCATCGGCACCCAGTGTCATTTGCGCGGTGAGGCATTGTGCACATTGCTATGTTGAAGCACGCATGCATAAACACATGTGTTTGCATGTCAGCACCTGTGTGCATGCGTTCCGATACATACCCTCGTGGTCTTGACATGCGGGGAGTTGTGGCCATGCACACCTGAATCGCCCAGCATGTGGCTTTAGCGTCCAGGTGTCATTCATTAGGTGTGTGTTTGTGTGAGAGTAATTTTAGTCATGATTTGCTGTCTTCCCCGGCCGTTCGCGCCTACTACTGTTTGTGCTCGGTCGCCAATAGGCGCTAGTAGGCGCTAATGATCAACAGGCGCCAAGGGGCGCCAATAGGCGCTAATAGGGACATTTGTAGAGACGAATCGGTGCTAATACGGAGGAACATGTCTTGAGCTCCCTCTCACACATATCACACATTACTTTATGTGGGGGATGTCGGAGATATTGTCTGGACGAGCAAGGTAGTCGATTGCATTAACCCTTTCGATGCTGGATCGCCTTATAGTGCACGCGAGGGTTCACACTATGAGCGCAAGCTTCAGGTTTGAATGGGGGTTCGGGCTGAGTGTCCAGTTGCAGAGTGACTGGTGCGTGTCACGACACTGCTTTTCCATGATGGGGCGATGTTTGTATATACATATATGTATACACATTACGTCTATAGGTATACATAGGCTCATGTACAGTTATGCAACCCACGCGGATGTAATTCGACAGATCAATGCGACATCTGGTTGACAGGTGCTCTACGTTGTTATGGGTCAAGCAAGCGCACGAATGGTACCCATTTGTTTGGGCTGAAGATCTGGGCTCTTCTCCAGCTCGCGCTGCCTACCAGCACGCCATGGCAGACATCGTTATCCATGAGCTCCCTGACTCTGGCCGCACGCTCTTCGCCGTGGTCTGCGACGATCACAAGGGCCGTCTCTTCCAGCATTGGTGGCAGTTGGCAGAGGAGGCAGCAGTCCTGCAAGCGCAGGGCGACGTGGATCTGAAGGAATGGCAGTTGGATCACGCGGACGGCTGTCCCGAGGAGCTCCTCAGTGGCCTTCGTGCTATCGACAGCGCGGCAGGAGATGCATGGCGCCTCTTCACTTTGGCCACGGTCTTACGGGGGCCGTGCAAGAACCTCTGCGCCGTCGGGATCGGCACTAACCAGGCGAAGCTGAAGCGCGCTTCCTTTCTCGCCCTGGCTTTTACCGCGGTGCGGCAGCGCTCAGCCGCCCCCACTTGGAATCCGATGCTACAGGAATTGGCGACGGCTCACGTGAGCCCAGTGCGTCCTTCCGCCCGACTGCCACCCTCGCAGCCGCCGACGACAACGGCGTCTCCAGAGGCGAAGCCCGCCTCGGGCGCTTCGGCGCCGCCGCCGCCACCACCGCCGCCAACAGCGCCTCCTGAGACGGCACTTGCCTTGGACATTTTGGCGCCGCCGCCGCCGCCGCCGCCGCCACCGCCGCCGACGTTGCCGCCCGGGGCAGCAACCGCCTCAGGCCCTTCGGCGCCGCCGCGGCCACCGGCGCTGCCATTAGTACCTGCCTCTCCTGAGGCGGCACCCGCCTCGGGCTGTAGCCCGCGCACTTGGCTCGGAGATCGTCTTGCCAACCCGCGCGCGCCCAAGGCTGGGCAAGCGGACGCCCCGCCGCGCCAGCAGCGCTCGGGGGCGCCACCTTGCTCTGGCGTCGACAACGAAGGCAGGCAATACGACTTGTTGCGCGTTGTCGTGAACTTTGTCAATGTAGGTATGACATACGGGGGTAAGTTTCCGAAGTCCAGGCGGAACTCCTCCGGAAAGACTGAATTTCATTGGGAGGGTGTCCGGCGGTGCGTGAACCATTTGGCAGACCAGCAGAAGTTCCAGGTGATTGGCGTGATATTCATTTGCCTGAGGCAAATCCAGCCACCGTGCAAGCGCAGCATCGCAGCGGAACGGATGTCGAGTTTATGACTCGGTCCGATTCAGTGTTCTGTCTTGGCGTGGGTCTAAACGCCCCTCCTTGCCCACAGCCTTGTTATCTTTCTTCTCCTTGCCCCTTCTCCTCCTCCCTCTCGTCCCTTCCCTTTCGACATCATTTCGAAGGCTTCTAAAGGGCCTGATTGGGCCTCGTGGGACCCTTTTGGGACCCTCTTGAGTGCTATGTGGGCACCCTCTTTGGTGAGTTTGGCTTGGGTGCGACATTTTTACCGAGCTCCCCTGAAGAGGCTCGATCGAACCGTCTTGGGGCCCTCCCGGGGGCCGTTTTGGGTGGATATCGGGGCCGTCTCGGGCCTGGTTGAGACCGTCGTGAGCCGTTTGTTTTCTTTTGGCTTTATGAAGCTTTCCCGAGGCGATCTGCAACAGAAAAGTATCTGGAGTACCAGTTTTTGGCTCTCCTCAGTAATCACTGCTTTTCACCTTTTGCTGGACTCGCTGGAGGCTTCATTTGGGGGCTTCTTGGAGCCTCTTGGCATCTTGGAGCCTCTGTGGACTCGTTGGGCCGTCGACTGGTCCTGCTTCATTTCGCAGCCGTCTTCGACAAGTCTTGGAGCCGTCCCGAGTCTCGGGGCCGAGGGGAGCTTCGCGGAACAAAACGGGAGGGGGGGTCAGAGCAAGAACGCTTCGGCAGGGGTGCAGTCAACGCTGACGAGCCACAGAAACCCTGCCAGACCAGAGTGACAAGCATGACAGAAGCACCTCCAGCGTGGGCCCTTTTTTTACAGCGTTTTTCTCGAATTACGGGATGGCGATGACATCCTGAAGTTTGCTGGCGGATGACGGGAAGACCCCCACAGAACCCCACGACGCGCCCAGACAGCCCAAGAAGACTCCAGAAGCCCATACATGGACCCAAAGGGGCCCCCAAGAAGCCCCCAACAGGCCCCAAGACAGCCCCGCGCGGCGCCAGGAGCAACGTCTTTCTCCAATTGCCTCTGACTGTCCTCTGTCGTCCTCGTCGTCGTCGTCGTCATCGCCCTCCGCATTCCTCCTCGTACTCGCCCTCGTTCTCTTCGTCTTCGTCCTTGTGCTTCTCTTCCTCCTCGTTGTCCTCATGCTCCTCCTCGCTATCCTCACGTTCGCCACGTCCTCCTCGTCATCGACTCCTCGTTGCCCTC